>BFEA01001160.1:48963-82762 GCA_003427395.1 Chara braunii
AGAGAGAGAGAGAGAGAGAGAGAGAGAGAGAGAGAGAGAGAGAGAGAGAGAGAGAGAGAGAGAGAGAGAGACAGCGACGTTAGACACCATAGGCAGTCAGATACGGGTCCGAAAGACAGAGAGGGAGACAGAGAAGCTGAGGCCGCTGTAGCGCTGTCTGCGAGGTGATAAGAAGAGGGAGGAGAGTGCTTCCGCTACGTTACTGACAGGCTCATTTGCCTCGAACAGAACCACTTGAGCTACTACCTGCTTAGCTCTATCCGCTAAGAAACACAGACGACGTCAGACGTACTGTAACAGAAATCGAAACAGAAGTGGTTGATTCCAAGGCAACAGCCGCTAGGGAAGCCATAATGAGAATTCGTTTTTTCATCCAAAACCGACTTTTTCGTTTATTTCAAATCCAATGCACGTGTTGTTTCTGGCTCAACAAAAAAAATGTCAAAGTTGACAATCTCAGAATTCGCACTCTGCTCACCCTGCTCCTCTTCATCCACACCTATCCGACATCTAATGTTCCCTAGAATGCCACGTCACCACTCGATCCCTCACATGCCACGTCACCACCGCTCCTTTCCCTATATCCCACGTCAACACCCATTGATTGCCTACAAGCCACGTGATCGCTTCCCTTCCCAGGAGAATCTTCGGACCCTTTGCTCAGCTCAAGACGAAAAAGACCAAACGGACTATAAACCAATTACCATAATAATAAAAGGGTTGAAGGAGAGGGGGATCAAGAGGAGGAATAACGCGGTCGCCTTCTCTTATAAAACCCAAAAACGATTTATAAGAGTGAAGAGAGATCGCGAGAGTATCCTTTTTTTTTTTTTGGACAACCCTCGCAGGCAAAAGCGAGAAAAGGCGATGGTTTCATTATTTCGGACACTCCTTGCACGAGTCCTTGATGTAGGAAGCGAGATCGGGCTTCTCGAGGACCACCCCGACTCGAGGCCGCTGCTTGCAGAACTGCACCCCAGCGCTCCAGCTCACCACCCCGCCAAAGTACACGTGTCGCACTATCGATCTCCCTTCGCTCAACGTATCAGAATTTCCCGCGAATTCACAATGGCAGAAAATACCCGACGCATCGTAAGCAATTGAAACGGCACCACCCGAGTTATTCACAAACGAAGAGCGAATGAACCTCACGCCCCCGTGGGTCACGCCCACCGCACCTCCACTGTTGGCCTCGAATCTGCACCTTTCGCCATACACGCCTCCTTGATAGAATGTGATCGCCGGCCCTCCTATGTTCGATCGAAAGACTGCACCCTTCAGATGCACGTTAACATACATGCCGCCGATCAAACTGCCGTTGTTACTAGTAAACGTCGAGCGTTCGAACCTCAGCTCATACGCGGAGAACGAGAAACCAGTCACAGTGTTTTTGGTGACGAGGCAGTTGCGGACCACGACAAACCCCAGGATTTCGACAATGGGTTGATGGAAATTAGTGAGATGCAAGTTCACGAGCTCGAGGCGTGGCGTCGATCCTGAATGGAATCCAGTGTCGAGTCGGATGGTAATATGGAAGTCCAGGCTCTGACTCAGCGATCGGAATCCAAAGAACTTCTTTCCGCCGTCGATCTTGCATGATCTCCATCGTCCGTCACGTGTCCTGCAGTTGCCCACGACCGTCAGATTGGGGCAGGTCATTAAGGGAAGGTCAGACGTGAGCAGGATGTCAGATGTCAGTCGGAGGACCGTCGCGTTGCGACTCGTCACTGCTGCTCGCAGCCGAGCCTCTGGTGTGGTGGGCCTCGCTGCGGCGAGCGCACGGCGTGTCGCTGCCGCCGCCGCCACGCGCTCCGAGGCTTTCACCCCGCCGCCGCCATGGCCGCCCGAGCTCACAAGCACTAGCAACAGAAGCGCCACAAGCGGTGCGCAGGCCGTGCGCCTTCGCGAGGTCCGGTGTTCTCCCGCCATAGCCGCAGGCAAAACGCAAACAAGATTGCGCGGGGAGGGGAAGCGGATGCGCAAAAGAGAAGGAACAATGCTTCAGACCTCGCCGAAGGTGGGAGAAATAGCCAGCCGTCCCCACCAAAAAAAAAGTAGCCAGCGGTGGGCATTCGAGGAACGACGAGGCACGCTCCCTTTGCTGACTGTACGCTCTAAGCCCTTCTCGACCTTTTTTTTTTGTTTTGTTTTTTTTACCAACGCTCGATGTGCTTGGCCGGTGATGCCTTGCCCGCTGCGGCCCCCACCTAATTTTGTAAGGGACGCCGGGCACGGCAAGGGCCCGGTTCACAACACAAAGATTTCGGCCCAAAAGGGCATTCCGCTCTACCTACATTTTTCAGGCGCATTTTGGCAATTATCTCAACTTATGGGGGTATTTTGCAAATTATCCCTTAAAAAAAAAAAAAAAGAACGGAACCCGACCCGGTGTCCCTTACAAAATTAGGTAAGGCCCTCAGCGGGCAAGGCATCACCGGCCAAGCATATAGAGGGCACCACTAGATTTCAACCCACAGCCAACTCCACAGTCCCTACCACTTGAATGAAAAAATGTCAGCTAAATCTAAGTTCATTACCCACAAACTCTAATCACAACAGTCATGACAACCCTAATTTAGTGACCAAAATTCCACCAACCATGAAGAAACCATGGCCAACAAAAAAAAGAGGAACTACCCAAGAAAAAGAATCAAAACCAGAGAAAGGAGACCAGCAATCAGCGCTATTTGATCATGTCCACTATTCATCCAGAGTTACTACCAGCAGCTGAGATCCAGAGCCTTATCTGTTCTTTTTTTTTTTTTTTTTTTTTTTTTTTTTTTTTTTTCCCATCCCTTTCTTTTTTTCTTTTTCTTTTTTTCCATCCCTTTCTTTTTTTCTTTTTTTTTTTCCATCCTTTTCTTTTCTTTTTTTCTTTTTTTCGATCCCTTTCTTTTTAAACCGCCAGTACGTGGCCAAGCTATCGACGCCGAGCCTGGAATACCCCTGCGCGGCGATTTTTGCCGAAGTGCCGGGGTACCATTTCGATTTTCTTTTGGCTGGCGCTTCCAGCCATTGTGGTCCGGTACTCCGAACCCCTAAAGGCACGGCGCATTAAGGGGAAAGCGCCGCCGATAGCCGGGCCAAGTACTGGTGGTTTAATAGGGCCCAGTGCCCAAGGCATAACACATCAC
Source organism: Chara braunii (assembly GCA_003427395.1). Classification (NCBI taxonomy): domain Eukaryota; kingdom Viridiplantae; phylum Streptophyta; class Charophyceae; order Charales; family Characeae; genus Chara; species Chara braunii. Next base: position 52,098 of record BFEA01001160.1, read on the forward strand.
GAAAGAAGCTCCGGCGCCACGGTTCACTACCTTTAGCATTGCTCCTGTTCCTGTCTTCAGAACTAGGACGGCAGGCGGCATTGTGCAGCCTCATTTTCTCCGTGGGACAAACAAAACAAATATTCCAGCTGTGTAGTGCTCTTACAGTTCTTCCACATGGAGACAAAAATAAAATAAAAAACAGAGAGGAAGCTGCCCTCGTCGTCGCCGGGAATGGGTTCTGAATTAAGGCCTCGTTCCACTACTCGTCGTCTGCCACGATTTATGGCGGACCGTGGCGCTTCGCGAAATGGCACTTTCGTGGCAGAAAACGGAGCATGGTTCCATTTCCTCGCCGCTGCCACCCGCAATCTGATAACTATCCTGGGCGACTGTGCTTTTGATGGCGGATGGCGGGTCAATGGAACGGTGATGCTGTGATGCAACAGCGGCTCTAGGGGACCGGTTCGGGCCCGTCGGGGTCGCCCACACCCCGGGCTCGGACATCGGAATGCCCGTCCAACCAGTAGTGGGACAAACCGGAAACTTGACGCGGGACTAGGCGGCATGAGTCCACGCGACGAAATTTCGCCCACACTACGACACAACCCAGGCCGTGCGTCAAACCTACCGTGTGAGAGGCAGCCGCCACAAGACGCGAGTCGCAGAGAGGTCACTCTTACCACACTCCACAAAAGTGTGTGACAGGTCGGAGAAACGAGACGCCCTAGTGAGGGACCGCCGTGCACACTTTTTCGCATTTTCTGACAGACACAGTTTCGTGGCAGTTGGCGACGTAGTGGAACGCTGCGAGGTCTTTCTGTTCTGGAACAGTCAGTGGTCATCTGGTGATGCAGGGTTTTTGCCCTCTCCCTTTTTGTTTTTGGCTCATTAGTGCCATATCTGAAATGGGACTGGCGGCCCCCCTCTCTAGCTTGATGTGTACCGCCCCAGAGAGGACTCACACACAACGTTCGACAAAAGAAGGTGAACATGTGCAGCCAATGGGGAAGCACCGAGTTCACCCCCTGCCTCAATAAGCCAACGTAAAAATGAAGATAATGGCCTTGCCCTGTGACGCGTCAACTTCCGAACCTGCGCTACCTTCCCCCCCCCCTGTTTCTCTGTATTTTTGTCAAATTTTGGATGATCATCCGACGAGGTCTCTTTTTTGTATTTTCATATGCAAGGCCCTCGAATCAATATTTGGAAATTGTTTTTTTTTTGCAAATTGGGAATTACCTGGGAATTACGCATGCCTCACCGAGCGCGTTAGGAATTTTGGTCGACGGTCAAGAATTTCGGAATAAGCGGGATCCGACGTGTCTTTTTTTGTACACAAATATTCGCAACTTCGTCTTGGAAAGCTCTGGGAATTTTCGCAGTCTCAATGGATTCACTTAGCTTGCTGTCTTTGAGGGATTTCCAACTTCTCCTTTACGTGGTATTATCCTATCAGGAAACAACTGGTTAGCCATGATAGATTTTATATAAAAGGTGACGAGGTCTCAAGAAGAACACTCTCAGTAGCAATAAAATTTGTTGTGAAGGGCAAACTCTATGAAGTGATTGGATCCGATAATCCCTTCATAATTTTAAGATATAAGACTTATGTAAAGGACCGCATACTATTTCAAATTCCAGTGGTCAAATTCCGGAATACCAACAACTTGGATGTGAGAATTTACGCCCCAGCATGTCTAAAGAAGGAAGCTAGTTATTTGGAGTGTTAGACAGGGGGGGCTATATCATTCTTATAAGGACAAAAGAATGGATTGAGAAGCAACATAGGAAAGTAACTTGGGGAAAGAGAGTGAGGCAAATTGAGAAACTCTCTAACTTTTGAACTATTGATGATTTTAAGGATAAGAGAGACTAGATACCTCCCGGAGTCCATTGCCATAATAGGTAAAGTAAGGGAGAGTGACTCCACAGTGGTGATAAAGTCCTTATTTCTGAATACCTTTGAGCATCAGTTTGAGATCCCCGACTGCACTCATCTTGAAATTTGTCTTTCCTGACACTGACTATAATGATCGCTAATACCTGAATCGATTGAACAACTAACGTTTGGGATCGTATTGGAAGGAAAGGTGGTCAAGACACAAAGTACTATTCGGCTCCCAGACATGAATCTCTCCACTTTGGATGAGTTCAAGTTCTTATAACTCTTTCTTAATTGGATGAGAGAATCTGCACTGAGAGTTACTACTGACGAAACTGAGATCGACTACCTGTTGAAGATAATGAGAGTGGGGATTGTTGAGATAGTATCCTATCAGTCCTCCAAAGAACGAGTTTTTTTTGTCAGAACAATCAACAACGGTTCATAAGCAATGCAATTTAAATATTAGATTATAGACCTGATGAGGTACTTTATCATCTGGGGTGTTGTGAAGAGATATAATAGAAGACTTTGTAGGGATGACAAAAGAGCGTTAATTGAAGGTTATATCGAATGGTTAAGAAATATTGCCTTGCCCTTGATTACTACTCAGACTATTATTGCCTACACTCTCTACATACGAAATTCTCAAGGGATAAAACAAACAAGAGAGGAGAGAGACAAACTTGTATCCCATGCTACAAGAGTAAGAGATTGAGAGTGTGGAAGAAACAATCAAGAATGATAAAAAAAAGAAAAAGAAATTTGAAGAAAAAATTATGATCAAAATGTCCTAACGAGAGGGACTTAGCTCAAGGTCTAGCTCTTATGTAAGGACTTATGATGAGACTTTGGTAGATGTTGTACGAGAGCAGGTTAAGAGAGTTGGTACTATAAAAAGGGGGTTTAGATATTGCAAGAGCAAAGACACTATAATATTTTTTTCTATATTTCGGAGAACCTCAAATGTATAATTTATTGGATGCATATGAATTATTTGGACTCAGTTATGGTTGGACAAACAAACATTGACTTAAGCATCTTCTATCATACTGTGACTCTCACTCGAGGTTGGTTGCCTTTGAGTTGATGAAATGTGCTATAACATGAAAAAAAGTCAAGGAAAGAATAAAAAAGGAGTTTGAGAAATACTTTGTTTCAGTCACCACAAAAATATCCTCAACATCAGACGAGCTAAGTATGACACTTTTAATGTTTTCCTTCAGACGTTTATCCGGACAACTAAAAAACTTTCATATTTGGATTAAACTCAAAGATGTCATATTTATTTGATTAACTTCACCCACAAAAACAGATAGACTGTTCTCATTTAGGCTCAACACTTCCCTCTCAGATGAGATGAAATGGTTGCAATAGGCAGAAGTCTACCTATTGTCTCCCACAAGAAGTGATCACTGGATCAGATCGGTACGTTGGCTAAAGATTGAGAGACAAAGAATTGTTTGAACAGAGGAAATAATCAGAGCACAGAAAATATTGTCCAACGGATTATGACCAATTATATACTTGCTAATCATGTTGTGGATGAGAAAGGGAAGAAGGAGTTAGAAAGTGAGGACGACAAAGATGATGATGATGACGATGACCATGAGAAAAAATGAGACTCCTCCCGATCTAGAAAGAATGGAGGGAATGATGGAAGAGAGAACAGAGAGAGAAAAAAGTATGATGATTGTCCAAGGAAAAACTTCGTCTGCAACTATTGCGGTGAGGGGGGTCATACCACAACTTAATGTAAGCCTCTGGAAGAGGATGTAAAGAGTGGGGTAGCCGAAAAGGATACAATTGGCCATGTTTGTGACAGTTCATGAAACAAATTGAATCCCAGATATCCAGGAGGTATGAGACTTCTTGCCCTTAAGCATGAAGAGAAAATGAAGAAGAAGAAGAAAATAAAAAATTAATTTAAGGGGCAACAGCTCGTGGGTCACAACCCACATTTTGAATGGGCAAAAAAAACAGTAGTCCGCAGGTCCGTCCCGACCGTAGTTCAAAACGACAATAATAACAGTGGTCCGCATTATACACATGGTGCCTGTTCGAAACAGGCACTTTTGTCTTCCTTTTTTTTTTTTTTTTTTTNTTTTTTTTTTCATCCGTCTGATGGTCGCCCCGCGCCGGCGGCTGGAACGGGAACCAAAAAAAAAAAAATCATGGTGGGGCCATGGCCATGGCCAATCTGGGGTGTGGCCGAGACATCTCGGCCGTGCCCAATCTGGGGTGTGGCTGAGACATCTCGGCCGTGGCCAATCTGGGGTGTTGCTGAGACATCTCGGCCGTGGCCAATACCGGGTGTGGCCGAGACATCTCAACCATGGCCAATCTGGGGTGTGGCCGAGAGACATTTTGGCTGTGGCCAATCTGGAGTGTGGCCGAGACATCTCGGCCGTGGCCCAACCATGGAGCCGAACACCACCTTTTTTTTTTTCCCAGCTGCGGCAGGGCACGGCACGGCAGAGTTCTGGCCAGATGCATTCCTGGAGGCACTACTGTGAACACCCTGCTCGCGGCTACCCCCCCCCCTCACGACCTGCTTTTCAACTTCGTTTATTTTTTTTTCGTTTTTGGCAAGTGTCAGCTGTCCGTTTTTTTTTTTTGTCGTCTGCACGTCTGTTCTCCGTGGAAAACGCCCTGCTCTTTGGCAGGGCACGAAATCAAGTGTCAGCAGCAAAAAAAAACAACAACACAACAAGGAACGAACCGAGCTAATATTCTCGGCAGATGCATTCGTGGAAGCAGCACTGTTAGGGCCTCGCTGCACTACTCTCGAAATGCGCAAAACGAGAGCGAATCTTCTGCTAGAATATGGAAAGATACATGGCCATGATTTTTGTCTGTTGTGCATGTCGAGAGTAGTGCAGCGACGCCCTTACAAGTTTTTTTTTGCCTATTTGAACTTCGACGACGAGGACATTGCCATTTAGTGTTTTTTTTGCCGTTTTGAAGTTCGACGACGAGGACATTGCCATTTAGTGTTTTTTTTTGCCGTTTTGAACTAAAAGTGTGACCCAGGAGCAGTTTCCCCTTAATTTAAATGTTCATTTTTTTGTTGGTGAGTTGCCTGAAGAGCTTGTGCAAAAATCTGATGATTCTTCCACCATGATTGAGCTTCCTCTACAGTCTCGGACATTAGTGGAAGACTTGTCTGATGAGGCCTCCCCGAGCGAAATCTCATTAGAAGAAAATCCTGCTTCTCAGAGCTCTCCCGAGCTAGTAGTATTCTCTTCTGATGAAGCCGCTTGTTCCGTCAACATGATGTCCTTATAGGATGATCTGCCACCGATTGATGATGTTCCTTACACCACCAGTATCTCTGAGCCTGTTTTTGTCTACCCTGAATTTCACTGCGCTCCGAGTTTGCCGAGCCTGGGTCCCACTCCATTTCTTTATGGTACTCTCAGGGGAAAAAAAGAAAAAAAAGAAAAAAAAAAGGTTGCGGCCGTGAGACTCACAAAACAAGAAAACAAACAAAAGGAAACAAAGCTTTGGCTGTGATTGCAATTGTATACATTCTTGGAAGTGGTAGCCCGTCCCAGGTTGTCAGATTCCAAACAAAAAAAAAAAAAAAAAATCAGAAAATGGCTAGATTCATTCCTATAAGTGCCAGTGTGATCAAGGTTACAATCCTCTGACTAAACACAGCTCAAGCAGATCACGGATCCAGGTTGTCAGATTCCAAAAACAGAAGAAAAAAAAAGAAAAAAAAACACTGAACACGGGCTTCGGCCGTGAAAATGGCTGGATACATCAGGGTTACAATCCTCAGAGGAAACAAAGCTAGAGCAGATCACGGAATCTGCCCTACCTTGTTGGCACGGAACTCGTAACAAACAAAGAAAAAAAAAAAAAAAAAACGGTGAGAATGAGACCATCTTTGCTGTAAGATGCATTCTGGAGGAAGACTGTGAGCACGGCCTCCTAGACTACCCTGCTCTACATCACTGCAATACATAAGGTTTTGTTTTTTTCCCTTTTCCTTTCACAGGAGGGCAACAGGAAACTAAGATTTATGGGACTCCCCTACCCTGGGTACCACTCCCGATTTCTTCAGGTGATTTCTTCGGGGTCGGACCAAAACATTGTAATCCCAACACTGGCAAAGGTACTAGTGGTTCACAAGAGCTGCCCGCTAAAGGTCGAATTCTTTTTTTTTTGTTTCCAGAAAGAAACAGGTCTAAAAGAAATAAGCAATTCCAGGGACCTCCAGAGGTTCCTGCAAAATACGTAACCCCGCGGCTGTCCAAGCCGCTGACATTTACATGGCCATTTGCGTGAAAACGGAAAATATGTAGCCCTTGTGACCCAAAAAATCACCTACAATTTACCATTTTATGAAAATGCGTGCTAGTGTGAGTATGCCCTCACTTCCCCTGATCAGGATTCCTGCCTGCCCCTGTCTCGCAAGAACAAGCAGCCGAACTGGTCAGAGTTCACGTGCTACACCAGCTAGGATAGAGCCCCTCAGTGGCGTGATGTTTTCTAGAGTCTGACTCACCAACTGTAGAGTTGTAGTGGAGCGAGACCTATAGTCTTTGCGCGGCAAAAAAAAAAGAATAAAAAAGGGGAAAACTAGGCGGGAGTCACAGAAATGAGTTATAAATTATAATTGCACTATGGGCCAAGATACAGTTTCGAATTGCAGTTCGGCCAATGTATACCACCCAGGTTTCTGGCCAGGTAGGGTGCCTGAAGTGCACTTGCAAACTGTATCTTGCCCCATATATATCCCCTTTAAAAAAAAAAAAACAGCTTTCTTGTAGCCTGCCAGGAGGGACGCCTTCTGTGTACGTGTTGGGCGCCGCTGGACTTAGTTTTTTTCAGAACCTGACGACTGTGTACGTGTAGCAGGAGCCTTGAAACCTCGGGGTTTGAACTCCGGTCTACATATCAACATGTACACCCGGGCTGTTGCTCTCTTCTTCGATGCCCGTGAGTTTTCGGGGACTTACCGGGGGCAAGGTCCCACTTGCACGGATTAAGAGATTCTGGCCGTAGATCTTTGCTATCTACGATCAGTACGGCTTAATTCGTGTAAGTGGGACCTAACCCCCGACTTCCTGGGCCAGGGCCCAACGACACGAAGCTCGTGATCAGAAGGTGCGAGCCTGGTCACCAATGACCTGGCAGTTTCATCCTGACTCCGTGCAGACGTGGCCGTCGTAGTCAGACAGCAAATCAGCAAATCTCCACAGCTTCATCTTTCTTTTCTTCCCTCCTCCTGGCCCCCCTCCCTGTCTGCTGTCGAACTGCAAATCTCCACCCCACCCACTAACGAGCCTACGGGTAGCTCGGTTAGTATACTCAAGAACTGTTGAAATACAGAACGAAGTTATTATTATTATTGCGTGCCATTAACGATGGATCCGCATGAGGGAAACCACATTTCATTTTTCTCTATTTATGCGTGCCATCATGGCGGGGGCCATGCTAATCTTCTTTCTCTGTTTTCCCAAAAAAAAATAGAAAAATCTTCTCTCTCTGGTACCGTTCCAGTCATTATTAATATTATTATTATTATTATTATTGTTATTATTATTATTATTATTATTATTATTATCGTTATTATTATTTTTTAAGTCGCAGTCCCGAAGGACGAAACAACAATTCTGAATCTGAATTAGATGGGGCTGGTCAGCTCAATGACGATGGGCCTCGCCGCACCACTTTCCAAATGAGGGCAAGACAAAAATGTGGCCGGTGCATCTGGCCATGTTCTAGCAGGAAGTTCATCCTCATGTTGCACATTTTCCAGAGTGGTGCGGCGAGGCCCGATATCTCGAGGTCGTCGCCCTTCATTAAAAAAAAAGAAAAAAAGAGGAGCAAAAATAGAAAATAAAAGATCTCTACTGCTGAGATCCGATCATCAGCTCAATATCATTAGGCTATATTGAGTGTTACATTCAGGGAAGCAGCAATTCCTTCGGTTCGTTCTACCATCGCCACACTACACGCTTTCTTCCTTTCTCCTATACGCCACACTCTGGTAGTGCGCATTCTTTTCCTTTCCACCATTGTTGAGATTCACATTTGCCTCTTCAGGCGCTCGTTGCCGAGTCCGTACTCGTGCTTGCTTGAGGCTATGGCAGGAGGCCAGGCGTGTCCACCTCCATGCCCACAGCTGAAGCTCGGCTACGAGCGGCGACGACGAACCCCAACACGACGATCGTGCGACTGACATCTGACATCCGTCTGACGTCTGATCTTCCCTACGTGACCTGCCCTAATCTGACAGTCATCGGGAACTGCACGACAGACTCCGGACAGCCGAGGCTCTGCCAGATCGACGGTGGACAGCGGTTCGGCGGGTTTGCCGCCGCCGAGGAGCGGATCATCCTGACGCTGCAGAACCTGCTGATGTCACACTTCACTCTTTCGAAAGAGAACGCGAGCTCCGTCATCGCCGACGGCGCCACCGTCGTTGTCAAGAACTGCCTGTTCCAAAACAACACTGGCGGGTTAGCTGGTGGACTTTTCGGCGCATTCAGGGGTACCGTCACCATCGAAAACTCCACGTTTATCGGCAACAACGCTACGGTGATTGGCGGCATGTTTGGCAATGTCTATCTGAAGGAGGTCGTCTTTCGATCGAACATATCTATCTATTCATTTTGTATGTAATATTCAATGAATAAAATAAAATAGATTCATAAAATTAATGTAGAATATAAAATATCATTATTTGTATATAGATCCTATAAAATAGAATAATACATCAAAAATAGAGCATTTTCTTTCAATAAATCAATCCTGGAAAATAAGATAGTTTCAGGCCAATGCGGGAGGTGCCGTGTCTGTGTCCATAGGCTCGCTTAAGTTTATAAACTCTTCGTTCGTGAATAACTCTCGGGGTGCGGTCAGCTCCTTCGGAGCGTCGGCTACGTTGTGCTACTGTCAATTTGAAGGGAACTATGTGATATCGGAGGATGGAGGGAAGAGGGAGGTGGAACACGAGTACTATAACAGGGTGTATGAGTCAAGGATTCTGTTCTGCAAGCGGCGCCCTCAAGTCGGAGTGCACTTGGAGTCGCCCAACTTCGCTTCCTTTGTCGAGGACTCCTGCGAGGAGTGTCCAAAATGATGAAGCCATCTCGTTCCCTTATCGTCGTAAACTTTATCGTATCTTCTTCATCTTTCTTTTCTTTTTTTAGCTTAATATCCTTGTCGTTATCTTATCTCCATCTTGTATTTATCTTCATCCGTATCTTTATCTTCTTCCGGGAAAAAAAAAAAAATTGTCTGCTGTTGACAGACAGGGAAGGATGCGCAACTGCGTGGAGGGAGGAGGAGGAGAGTGAGGGCGTACTCACACTAGCACTACCTTAAATGTACCTCTCCGCATTTACGGCAGGACCTCGATGAATCTGAGCGGCTATTACCTCCGGAAATAAGTAAAAAGGTCGTGGTGTGAGTATGCTCTGACGACGTATTACTCACACTCGAGGACTTTTTCCACAACGCTCTGGACTTGATGGCGGTCAGATTCATCCTGGTATTGCCGGAATTGCAGTCAGATGCATTCTGGAAAGTGCTAGTGTGAGTACTTTCTGAGACACGAGCGGTGTCTGACGGAAGAGTGGGGTTCGAGCAGCGGCCTCGATTCGGAGGGCCTCCCTGCAGCCGCGGACAGCCTGGCTTCCTGCCTCTAGAATCACACTATCTATTTTGGAAATATAATTCGAGTTTTTTTTTTTTTTTTTTTTTGGGAAGGTATGATCCTTTCTTTTTTTTTTCTTTTTTCTTTTTTAAACAACAGCTCGAGTTGATGCTAGTGCTGCTGCTGTGAGAAGACACCACTAGCACTCCCGGGGCCAAGTCCCACTTGACCGGATTCTTCATTTCTGGCCGTTGATTTTCATGATCTACGGTCGGGAATGGAGGATCCGGGTAAGTGGGACTTGGCCCCCGGGGAGGCTCCATCGATTCGTGTGGAGCAGCCCCTGCTGGAAAGCGGCTCCAGGGTCCCTGAAAATTGGACTGACTGGCCTCAGGTAATTCTGGATTACTTTACTCTGCTCATCTGATTGCATCTGGTTTCGAATTTGGGTTCTGTATTTCAACAGTTCATAGGTCTACGGATCCTGCAGTCCTTTTCTTTTCTTTTCTTTTTTGGTAAAGAGCCCTTTTGTAAGCCCTCTGTTTCAGTGGTGGTGAGAGAACGGCCCGGATTGAGGCCTCGGTTAGTGGGCTGCTCCATCTATTGGTGGGGAGCGGCATTTCGGCCGTTGATCTTTGCAATCTACAGTCAATATCTCTTAATTTGTGCAAGTGGGACCTAGCCCCGGGTCCAGCATCCCTTAGATACATCATTGTTTATGCAGCGTGATCAGTTTTGTTGCACCCGGGGCTGTAGCCTTTACTCTTCCTGCCCTGAAGCTCTCTGTTGCCCTAAGGGGCTGCTAGTAGTTATCCTTCCCGTCGGAGAGCTCTCCGTTTCCCATTGGCCCAGCCAAGTTCCGGGAAGATAAAAGCTACTCCTCCTTATCCTATACCTCCCTTTTTTGTTTAGCTCAGTGTAGTTCGAGGTATCTGCAGCCCTTCCCTGTCTCGGTTCCCTGGGGCCCACTCCCCAGTTCTGCTTCTTTTGATATCTCTGTTGTTCGTCGAACCGGGTCAGACTCTGCTTTGGTGCTTCCTTCTGAGACAGTTATCGTAAAAGCTTTGCCCTAGGAAAAGGGCTCTCATCATCATGTAGGAAGCAAAGATTTGTGACTCTCTGTTTGTCTGTCTGTGTCTCTGTAGAATTATCAGCTGACTACCTGTGTGAAGGTTCTGAAGCTGTGTCTCTATCTCTCTGCCCACCTCCTTCCCTTCTCTCTCTCTCTCTCTCTCTCTCTCTCTCTCTCTCTCTCTCTCTCTCTCTCTCTCTCTCTCTCTCTCTCTCACTGTCTACTTTTCCTTCTCTCTCTTTCTCTCACGTTCCCCCTGTCTATTCCTCCGTATGTGGTGGTTCCCAGCAATAGAATCTGACGAATCTGATGAAGCTTTATCACGAGGATCATTGGAAGGTGAATGAACANCTCTCTCTCTCTCTCTCTCTCTCTCTCTCTCTCTCTCTCTCTCTCTCTCTCTCTCTCTCTCTCTCTCTCTCTCTACTTTTCCTTTTCTAACCTCCCGTAATGTGACTTCTGTCTTTTCCTCTGTATGCGGTGGTCCCCACCAATCGAATCTGACATGATGACGCTTTATGTAGTCAGACTCGTCTTCTTCCTTATTCAGCATGCACGAAAACAGATGGCAATCACACTGGCGCCAGGCGCCCACACAAAACTCAGAGATATCACGGCCAAGAACACAGTTCAGAATCAACTTGCTTGGAATGGCTATGGCGCCTGTGAGCCCTCACAACACTCTTCCTCGCAAAACTCAGAGATATCACGGCCAAGAACACAGTTCAGAATCAACTTGCTTCGAATGGCTATGGCACCTGTGCGCCCTCACAACACACTTTCACGCAAAACTCAGAGATATCACTTCCAAAAACACAGTTCAGAATCAACTTGCTTCGAATGGCTATGGCACCTGTGCGCCCTCAAAACACCCTTCCACGCTGTATCCTCAGCAACTATTCACACGCACACTACTCTGGATCTGTGTGGATGTCCCACACAGCACACAACTCACTGCACAGTCACACACATACATACTATAGTCTATCTCTAACCTGCAGCAGCTATGGCTGCGTTCTACCTCTACCACTAACTAGCGGCTATGGCCGCTTCATCTCCCTTCCAGCCCACTTCTTCCTTGGGCACCTGCAGACCTCCCTGCACAAGTAGCTCAGGTAGCACTTCTGCACGGCTCACAGTCTGAATGAACGAATAACTGGAAGCTGCCTCTTGATTTATCCTTTCCACCGGGCCCTGGGTGCACACAGTCCCACATGCCACATGGTACTTGCTGCCTTGACAAAGTGCGACTGAGACTGGGTACCGCTGACTAGGCAAGGTTGGGCTACCCAATTGCCCACTTGCCTCTGGCCTGACTCTGGTGACTCTCGAAAGGCCACCTTCCGGAAGTCTGTAGACTTGGCCTTTCGGGACTGTAGCAGCTACGATCTTAATCTTTCACGACTGTAGCAGCTACGACTTCTACACAGCTATGACCCCTACTTGACAGACCTACGGTTGAAAACCCGACAACTACACAGACCTACGACAGACAACAGCCAACTACCAGGACACAGGTCACAGGTTCAAACACACAGGGGCAGACTTGGTACTTTACGCGGGTGAGGACAAGGTCCAGGGATCGAGCCCTGCGATCCCATGCCGTCACCATGAATGTGATTGGCCGGTCATTTGGCCCTTCGCCTGTGAAAGGCCGTTCATGTTGAGCGCCGAGCGGGCAGACCACGAAAGAGTGGTGTTTTTTTTTTTTGGGTGGGGGCCACCCAGCTACATTCGCCTCAAGCCCCATAAGGTGAAAAATGCTTATTTTGGCTGGTTGCATTTTTTTATTTTTAATTAAAAAAAAAATATTCGTTAAAAAAAAAATTGAAAAATTTATGGGGGGTTACCCTTCCATAACGCCCCCCCTCCTTTCAACCCCCCCCCCCCCCCCCCCCCCCAAAAAAAAAAAAAAAAAAAAAAACTGATCCCGCTCTCCGTGAACTCCATGAACTCCATGACCGGTTTCCGTCCACAGACCCCGTGAACGGTGAACGGGGGTACGCCACTGCTGAGATCTGCATCTGCTACTGTAAAGGTGAAACTGTTTCACTTTATCATGAGGATCATTCAAGGGTGAATGACGAGCAAAGTGGGTTCTGTTCCCCATGAGTAGATGGTGACAGCAAGTGGTAGTTTGCACCAACAAAATCTGATGAAGCTTTGTCCTTACAGTGAAGAGGTGTGTAGTGCTAGGCTTGCCCACACACACAAGCACGCGCGCGCACACACACACACACACACACACACACACACACACACACACACACACACACACACACACACAATCAGTTTTATGTGTGTTTTCCTCTTCTTGTCCGTCCTCCCTCTGATTTCTTCGAAGTATTTTTGCTTACCCAACCGAACACTCTTAAGTAGTGCCAAACAGTCGGTGGCTCCTCGTTTGGAGTGCCAGGCCAGAACTGAGATCTCCGGTGTCAGGTTTCAAGGACAAGGTAAGTGGTTTGGCAGACGAGTGGACTTTCTGTCTTGCCTGCTTTGGGATCAGTCGACTAGAGTCGCTGACCCTGCCTGCCGGGGCCGGGTTCGTACACTGTGCACGTGCGGGACACAGTGGGTGTCTCTCTGCGTATGTCGTCAGCGGGTTTCACAGATCTCGGAATCTGACATGGACGGCCTCAGCCAGAGGCCGTGTTCTCAGCGCTCAACCTCGGATCGGGTTCGTCGGACAAATCCCCCGATTTTGTAGATGTAGTACTACCGACACTTAGAGCATGGCCTTCGGGGCCTGAAGGGGACTATCGACTCCTAAGGGACGACTGTTAGATTGTGATACACCCTCAATCATAAATCATGGACTGTATGTATTGACCCTGGATAATTTCTAGGCCCTGTGTTGTATGATAATCTGAGAGCAGACAATCCTCTGTTCCCTCGTATGTCCCTGGAGCCCGTTCCGTCCCTGCTGTAAAGTGTTAGACCACGATGTCCTGACACTCCTGACATCTCGTACTAAGGAACTGCTATGCCAGCCTCAATCCTTTGACCACGTACTAAAGAGGATGACCAGCCCTAAGTTACAGTCTGGTATCGAACACAGGACGTTATGTGAGTCATGCAAGTGACCTAACCTATTGACAGACACTGTGAAATAGTCTGTAGCTGTGCTCTGCTGGCCTCGAGTAAACCGGACTATGCGAACCACCCAGCAGTCACATGACAACCCCGTCGACCAAGAACATCAGGATACCCACCATCGCCCAGTCCCCACATACAACAACCATGGACTACCCCGTGGGTGGTGCACAGGCAGTGTCTGTAATAACTTACCTGCGTCATTCCAACGGGGTGTGTGTCCAGCCGTGCGTCATTCTAACGCCCTGCCTGTGTCCATGTGACGTACTAGCTTCCGGACCTGCGCCATCTTTCAGACCCCTTTCTTTTTCCGTGTTTTCTCTACATCTAGATGTGTACAGTTCGACTCCGACCCCCCCCCCCCCCCCTCTCCTCTTTCTGTTTGTGCTCGATTAAAGGTACCCTGCGGGAATCTGTCAAGTTTCCTTTCTTTTCCCTTTTGTTTTGATAATGCATAGGAATTTCGCGCGCCTTAACGAACGCGCTTGGAATTTGGCTCGGCAGTTAGGAATCCTGGAATAATCGGAATGCCACTCGACCTTCCGCGCGCGAATGTTCTCGACCTCGACCTTGGAAACCCTGGGAAATTCTTGTACGAATATGGATCGACGGAACACTTTTTTTCCCGGGCCTGTTTCGCGCGCGGATATGACACTTCCAATTTTGAATTAGCATAGGAGTGAAAGAAAAACTGCAACTGTTTTGGTGCCCATTTCCCTCTTGCTGATCGGCGCCATATAAGCAAGCTCCCTTCTCCTTCCTCTTCGCGCTTTTTTCATCACCTTTTTTCGCGCGCATGCTTTCTCGCTCCCTCCTCCTAAAACTGTTTTCCCCTCCCCTTCTCCGCGCCTTCCCTTTTATCTTCTTGATCATCTAAATCTTAGACCCGTTTCGTGCTATCCTTCGCGCTCCTCTTCTTCCCGCTCTAAGACCTGCGCTCGAAAACCTAGTTGATCCTCTCTCCCCATCCAGCCAAGGAGAAGCGCTGTGTAAGTTCTTGTTGCACGACGATTCTTCATTGGCTGAGGTTGAGTTAGAAGGGATCAACATGGGTTTCGATGGGCGGTCATTCCAAAACTCTCCTATGCCCTCCTCTGTCTTACCCTTCCCCCTTCTTCGCATCTCTCTCCCCTTTCGCAACTATAAATTACGCCGCCGCCCCCGCAAAAGTCTCTCTCAACTCATCGGCCAACTTCTGGGAAGTAGGTGCTAGGTGAAGTGTACGATGCGAGTCGGAAAGTCCTGACGAGACGACTGTAGACTGGCTGGCGGTGCGCTAGATCGCCATTATGGACTGTGGGATCTAGGCAAGCCACGTTGAGACGATGTTGGCCGGGTGACGATCGTAGTGGTGGAGGATAACGCGCGATGGCCGGGATCGCCGGTGTCGGAGATGTGGCCACCAGCCAGTCTACAGTCGGCTCGTCAGGACTTTCCGACTCGCATCGCACACTTCACCTAGCCACTACTTCCCAGAAGTTGGCCGATGAGTTGAGAGAGACTTTTGTGGGGGCGCCGGCGGAATTTTTAGTTGCGAAAGGGGAGAGAGATGTGGAGAAGGGCCAAGGGTAAGACAGAGGAGGGCATAGGAGAGTTTTGTAATGACCGCACATCGAAAGCCATGTTGATCCCTTCTAACTCAACCTCAGCCAATGAGAATCGTCGTGCAGCAAGAACTTACACGACGCTTCTCCTTCGCTGGATGGGGAGAGAGGATCAACTGGTTTTTCAAGCGCGGGTCTTAGAGCGGGAAGAAGAGGAGCGCGAAGGATAGCACGAAACGGGTCCAAGATTCAGATGATCACGAAGAAAAAAGGGCGCGCACGGAGAAGGGGAGGGAAAAACAGTCTTAGGAGGAGGGAGCGAGAAAGCATGCGTGCAAAAAATGGTGATAAAAAGAGCGCGGGGAGGAAGGAGAAGGGATCTTGCTTACATGGCGCCGATCATCAAGAGGGAAATGGGCACCAAAACTGTTGCAGTTTTTCTTTCACTCCTATGCTAATTCAAAATTGGAAGTGTCATATCCGCGCGCAAAACAGGCGCGGGAAATAAAGTCTTCCGTCAATCCATATTCGTACAAGAATTTCTTAGGGTTTCCAAGGTCGAGGTCGAGAACATTCACGCGCAGAAGGTCGCGCGGCATTCCGATAATTCCGGGATTCGTAACTGTCGAGCCAAATTCCAAGCGCGTTCGTTAAGGCGCGCGAAATTCCCATGCATTATCAAAACAAAAAGGAAAAGAAAGAAAACTTGACAGATTCCCGCAGGGTACCTTTAATCGAGCACAAACAGAAAGAGGAGAGGGGGGGGGGGGGTTGGAGTCGAACTGTACACATGTAGATGCAGAGAAAACACGGAAAAAGAAAGGGGTCCGAAAGATGGCGCAGATCCGGAAGCTAGTACGTCACATATGTGACGCGCAGGGGGTTCCAAAATTATGCGATCTCCCGATTGCATGTTATGGCGAAGAAGGAAAGACGGGGATGAGAGGATGCATGAGGAACCAAGCGTATCAGGAGGGAGGATGCTTCGTATCAAGCAGGTAACCGAGCCAAAGTTTATGTTGACGCCAACTTCAATAGCAATTTCTTCGCGAGTCTGCTGGCTCAAGCTGCTGGAACCGCCGAAGGTCGTCCAGGTGACGCCATCATCGCCTGTGGATTCTCCGTGTGCTCTGCACCCTCGCCCGATTAATGGAAAATTCGCCCGGCGATAGTGGACAAGGAGGGGATGATGGAGGGGTTGGGGCCATTCGGACAGGAGCGGAGGGAAGTAGTCCTTCGCTTCATTACCGAGATCAACAAAATGTACGATCCGATGTGCGCGGAGGAAACGATGATTGGGTCGAGACAGGGAAAGGAGTTAATCGGGGTATAGGGAGGGAATAGGGAGGGAATAGTTCGAAGGACGTTGTCTCTTAGAGACTCGTAGTCCTCCATAGCAGRAAAGGTGTCGGAAAKRACGCAGTACAACTCCATGTGGTTGGACCGYGTCCAGGCAACAMTGAAGAGAAGGATATTGAGAGGGAAGGAGGGGGATTGATGGGGGAAGACTGTGCAGAGGAAGCGAGCGACGAAGTGGTGACARAAGAAGCCGCTGGCGAAGACGCGATAGTTAAGGGGGAATTCGAGTTGGGGGAGAGGTCGGAAGCAGAGGAAGTCAAGGGGGTGGCGGCAGACGGGACGAGGACGGTACGTCCGGGCCGGGAGGAGGACGGGGACGAAGCGCGGAGGGGGCGAAAGCAGCCGGAGAAGGTAAGGGAGGGCGGCAGCGCCTTCGGGAGGCTGGCGCGCCATCGTGCCGGCTGACAGCGTCCGAGGGGACAGTCGATCCTCCTTGAGCGAGCGGCGGTGCTTACGCGGCTTCCTGGGGTTTAGGCGTTGATGCCTTTCCTTCTTCTTTAGAGGTCAACCGGGATTCTGACTCCTCTTCCCCTGATAGCCCGGTAATGGTTATACGACCCGGATCGTCGTCTGATAGCAACTCTCCGTTGTCTCGATGTGCTTGCCTAACTCTACGAAGTCAGAATTGTCGGGTGCAAGCTCGTCCTAGTCCAAATAACACCAGGCCGTCGGATCGTTGTCGCTCAGATTTTGTCCGTAATCTTCCGTACAGTTCGCCCAGATTACAGTTGGCGTCAACTTCCTCTCCAGCGTTTCAGGTGTCGCTTGCCTCGGATCACTGGGATTGTAGGAGATGATATCCGTTGGTAGATCGTCGACGAGCTGCAACAAAAAGGTGAGAAGTTCGTAGGCAATCGTGGATCGTCCTCCCTTGGCGATCTCTCCACACAACAATCCCACCAACGTTCCGTCGGTAGCATACTCGTTCGGCCACAGCTGAGCTAGTACCACCGAGATCTCGTGAGAGTGCTCCAACTCCCGATTGCTGTAGTAGCCTGATCAGTGGCACCTTACTGTGAGCATACACGCACTGACTGTTGCGAATTCAGCCCACTTGCGAATGTAGGCAGGACTGAATGGGAGGGTGGAGGAGGGATGGATTTCTAGAGTGAGGAGGGGGTTCTCCCAAGATGGCCAGATGATCGAGAGGTCGGAGGGGAGACAGAAAGTAGAGAAGCGATTCATCGGTGCGCGGGGTAGGGATGAAGATGGGGAAGAGGGCGAGAGGGGCGGTCAGTAGCGCTGGTTCGGAGGGAGAAGGTGTCGATGCAATCAGTCTCCACTACTTGTCGCCCTGGTTGGGCCAGTCGCTGCCGCCAATCAGTTGCCAACCCTTGTCCCCACCGGTAAAGGTTAGTCACCACTGCGTCGCGCCGTTGTACGTTGATAGTGCACAAATCGTCACTGAAATCTACCACCACCATTACGTCACTCTGAGTTGGTCGCGAAAAGCGCCGAACTCCCAAAGCTTCCACCAAGACGACTGCTGAACCTCGATCGGTTGATATTATGATCTCCACTGCGACACACCAAGCTCCGCCGCCAAAGATTTGTTTAAATCGAAGAAGATCGAGACTAAGACGGGGATGCGCGACCTGGCGAAACTGAGACAGGGTTCGAGGTTGAAGAAGCTGAGCAGGGATGGCTGGTTCAATGATAAAGCTCATGGCGAAGGTGAGGGGGAGGTAGACGCAGAGTATAGAGAGGAAGCGAGTTCTTCGGTCCCGTCGGATGAAGAAAAAAAAGACTGATTAAGGTTCTCAGAAGGAGGAAGAGGACGGAGGTAGGAAGTGTGGCGGACAATGGGGAGGGAGCTATGGCTGGCGCTGGCTTCAGGCGCGATGCGCACCGTGTTAGCACAGTTGGGACTGAGCTCTACGACGCGAAAACAGCCAGAAAACTTGGGAGCGAGTTTGCGGTCGCGTGCACATTTGCGTACCTGCACCAGATCCCTTAACTTATATTGGTGTTGTGGGTCCACATTCCCGTTCCGGGCCTCGTAGCTACGGACCTGCCTACCGTGGGCCAGTTCGGTCATTTTCTGTCTTTTTCGGGCCAGCTTAGGAACGACCCTTTCCATTAACTCCGCATATCTCTTGGCTTTGGCCTTAAGGGCCACACGCGTGTCCCGACCCCCTTTGTTGGCAATTTTTGTGGTACTCCGATTGTCGACACATGGGAGGCTATTAGTCCGAAGCTGGAAGGGGGTGAACCCTGTGGACTCACGAGGGGTGGCTCGGTGAATTCCGACGATTTGATAGACTATCTCGGGCCACGGTTGCGTGACACGGGCCGCTAAATTCTTATGGAGGGCAGTCTTAATCATGCGATTTGCATTCTCTGCCAGCCCATTCGATTGAGAAACATGGGGAGCAGTATGTCGGAGCATAACGTCGCGGCGCATTAGTAATTCCTCTACCTCACTGTTAAATTCCGATCCACTGTCGGTTAGAATCTCTTCTGTATCTAGGTGGGTATTGAGGAATCGGTCGATGTATTTGGTTTTCTTTGAGGCCTTTCGGGTTCTACACGGATAGACTTCGATGTATTTCGAGAAATGATCGATCAACACCAAAAGAATGGATTATTCACAGTTGTTGGGGCCAGGTGGCACGTCGATATCAGTTGTATCCATACTGACTCGTTGAAACGACCGTTCTACCTCTGTCGGGACTATCGTATTTGGCCCACGAAGGGGCGTACGGTCAGCAGCACAGGCTAGACAGTTAGCGACCACGTGCTTCACATCGTCACGGATATTAGACTAGAACCATCGATTTTGATCGATAGTTGCCTCGGTGACGCATATCGCAAAATGAGCAGCCTGTTCTTCGTGTGTGGATGTAGTCCAGTCATATCTCTCAGAAGGGTGGGGAACCGTCAACCATAGCCCCGATTCGTCAGTCTTGCGCTTTTCCAAATGTCCGTTGATCCATCGATAGTCTCGGGATCTTTCGGTAGCCTGACGTCTGTCATGCTTAAAGAGATGGTCCAAGGGTAGGCCTGCTAATTTCGTTAATAAGATTTTATTTGTCCATACCTCTGCTCGCCGGTATTTCTCGTCGTATTCAGGGTCGTCCGTTCGGGCAGCCTCGAATCGAACCTCGATAGGAAGTGTGTCTGCCCTACACAAGGGGCATTTCCATTCCTTACTACTTGTTCGGTATCGAACGCACGCACCGTGCGCACGGTTGACACACGTGGCACAGTTCACCCAATCGGCAAATCCAGATTCAAAGGGGTAGCACTTTACTCCGTAAACTTGGAAAATACATGTGCAAAAATAACAAAATTTGTCCGGGAGAATGGCGAGAAAATCTGAATGGGCGAGGGGATTAATAGAGGTGGGAGAGACTGAGTCAGGGTTAGTTTCCATCGTTCTGAGAAACGAGAATCGGAAGGGGAAGGAGAGGGTCAGGTTCACATGTCCACTAAACCCTTCGGTAGAATCTTCACTTGTCCGTATCGAGGCTCGATCACTGGTTCCGGGTCGCGCCAGGGGGTCACGTCCTCACTCCTTGGCACTTTGTCGGGACGGTGAAGTCGTGTCAGTCCGTCCGCGTTGTCGTGTTTCTCGTGTTTCCGATGTTGGATGTCAAAGTCAGTGCTCTGCAGTATGGTGGACCATCACCCGATCATTCCCGAGTAATCCTTGGATTTCTTCAGCGCTAGCAGCGGTTCGTGGTCGGTTACCAGCGTAAATCTTCGGCCATACAAGTACGCTCGAAAATGGTTGATCCCCCACAAGGATGCATAGCACTCCCCCGTCGGGGCCGCATAGTTGCGCTTACAGGACGGCACCGTCTTGGACGCGTATTCCACCACGTGTTCGAGGTCATCGGGTCCCACCTGGGCCAAGATCGCTGAAACCGCATCCGGTTGCCAATCAGTGATGAGAACAAAGGGTTTTTCCGGGTTCGGCCTTATGAGGACCGGGGCCGAAACCAGGGCCGCCTTGAGTTCTCCAAAAGCCCCATCGCATTGTGGGGTCCAGATCAACGACTGATCCTTCTTTAGCACATTTGTGAGTGGTCACACGATCGCTGCAAACCCCTTGATGAACCTTCGATAGTACGATGCCAAACCCAAAAAGGCCCGAACTTGCATTATAGACGTCGGCACCGGCGCGTTTTTCACAGGTGTCAATTTTTGGGGCTTTAGTTGCAACCCTTCGTTCGTGACGACGTGGCCGAGGAAGGAGATCTCCGTGAGGAAAAACTGGCACTACTTAACCGCCACTTTGAATCTTGCGTCCCTCATAAGAAGTAGAAAAGACAAGACTATCATCCATGTATACAATCACACAGTAGTTGATTATGCTCTGTGCCAGCTGCGTTTTTCGCACGAAGTTTTGGAAAGCCATATTCATCGCGCGCTAAAACGTGGTTGGGGCGCTGCAAATCCCCATCGGGCATTTGACCCATTGTCAAGTTCCTTCGAAAAGAATGACGCCGTTGAACCAGAAGATGGTGGAATCCATGTCGGATACCAAATTTACTAAAGAGTCGAGCACCGCCAATAGCATCCAACAACTCATCAATCCAGGGAAGAGGATACACATCCTTAATCAAGTTAATCGTGCTATCGTTCAGTTTTCAGTAATCGATGCAGATGCGAATTCCTCCTACTTTTTTCGGCATAATCACTATGGAAAATGACCATGGTCCAATAGCGGGTTCGATCCAACCATTAGCTTCGAACTCCTTAATCCTCTTAAATGCGGCTGCCCTTTGCGCCGGTGAATACTGATAAGGAGCGCAGCTAATTGGCGGATGATCCCCCGAAAGGATCGCATGCTCGATTACATTAGATAACCCAATATCGTTGTCATCCATACTCAATACTTCATCATAGCCATGCAGTACGTTAATTAGGGATTCTCGGATATCTCTGGGGACATTACCGGGGATGGCGACCACTGCATTGTTCGTGATGTTCAAGGACGTTTCAATTTAATCCATCCTTCGGGATCGCCTGTCGTGCACACTGGAAAACATTGAACTACTAGTTCAGACTGAGAAGACGGTAGCAATCATTTGGGATTCAGCCGGACTGATCATCTCCGTCTCTTTAACTTCAGCATCGGTTTCGGAATCATCGACATTTTTGGCTATCTCTACTGCTGTTAGTTCCATCATTTCCTGCATAAGATCCGGAACGTCTCTTATCGGAGCCTCTGCTTCTTCGTTGATCAAAGCGATCATGGCTCCTTAGGTGAGTAGTGATCGAGGTGGGGAGACAGATATATCCAGGTAGTGATTCATTTGTTGATACCTAGCCCGGAGTGAAAGCGTGCTCTCGTATAACGTGAGAGGGGGTTCCCAACTCTCAGCCGTATCGAAAATTTGCAAGATCGGCTCTCCCAAGAATATCGTACAAGGAGTCTGTCTTTCTGTGGTCGAAAAATGGTTGGGCTCGCTGTTTTCCGAGCCTAGGTTGAATGTTCGAGTAGTTGCGGGGATCATCCGAAATTCTTCTTTTGCCTCGCAATCGAACATTTGAACTAATCGTTTCCATTCTTTCTCGTTAGGCATAGCGTTCAGTTCTTCCTCGTAGTCGTGTTCATGGAACTCGCCTTCCCACGCAGGGGGATGTTCTTCATCCGGGTTTGGGAGAGATTTCTCCATGTTCTGAATCATTCCGATCCGGTCGATACTAGGATATATTTTTGGTGATCGAGTAGAAATTCAGAGAGGAAGCGTTTGAGATTTTCCTCCCGTGTGGGTGAGAACGAGTTGTTTGGAGTCAAAATGGATTCGTGCGCCTACGACCATCACCCAGGGCAGTGCTAACAACATTGAATAAGAATGCACGTCAATGACCAACGCATTAACCAACACATGCACTCGGCCCACCTTGATCGCAATGTTCTCGATGATCCCTACGATGTTCGTGGCCTCTTCATCGATCGAGACATAGTTATCCTTACCTGGTAGAGGGAGGATGGAATTCAGCCGTTCGGTCTTTCAGACGGTGTTCAGAGAGATAGCTATGGTTGAAGACCCAATGTCAATCAGCGCATCAAACAGTTTACCCCAGACTTCACAATCACATTCCGCACTTTTCCATAGGACCGATCGTACACGCACAAAGTGATTTTTCTCTGCGTAAGAGATGCCGACGATTCTTGCCGTTTCCGATGTGTTAGGCTTGATTGCCGGAGAAGGGTTTGTCTCGCTCTCGTCTTCTTGCTTTTTCTTTAGTATACGCTGAACGCGCTGATAGGTGAAGCGCTTCTGATTCTTCTGGCATTGTTGCAGATGTTTATCGTTTGCAGCTTCGGATATAGTCAACAGGTGTCCTACAGGGATCGACACTCGAATGTCCAACTGTTTGTCTTGGGAGGGACCTTTTTCTGCAATTTCGCCTTCAACACGGGATTGCGGAGATGATCGATAAACAAATCCCGAACCGCATTTTCTTCCCGTCCTGATTTGTCCAAGGCAGTCTGAAAACGATCCACGAAATCGGGCAGCAATTCCCCTGGTTCCTGCGGACAAGTTTTTAGGACGAAGCAGGCGGCGTCTTCACTAACCGTGTCAAATCTCGCTAGGAACACTCTCTTGAAAGTATCCCAATCTACCCATCGGTGCCTTCTAGACCAATCATGTGCAGTATTGCGGAGCAACAGGGTAATGACGCGGGGAAGATCCTCAACGCCATATCCCTGCGCTTGCAGAACTTCAAGCCATGCCTCTGGATGAGTATAGTTAGGATAGAAGGGAAAGGTGGCGGGGATGCTTACCATCACCCGGGGAGGTGCTCCATTAGCATCAGCCATGGGCATCTCTGCTCGGGCCTCGGCAGGTCTTTGCCGAGTGGCGGGAGGACTGAGGCAATTGGGTTGTTTAGCGGATTTCCCTCTCGCCAGCTCGTCTCACTATTGTTAGAACCAACACGTGTCAGCTCCGATACCAACCTCACGCCCTGCGTTGCTTTCCGTTCGGAGTGCTAAGGGTGCGGAAAGGAGGCCCCAAAAAACAGCAAGATGGGGTGTGCCGAGGATTTTTGGAAAAATTGAGTGTGAGGACACAGATAGAACTGAAATCCCTCGTGTTGGTCTGATGAAGTGAGCGATTTGGCGGGTTTCACTGCACGCGGGACTCGCGACGCGGGGGAGTTTTGAATTCAATCTAAAAAGTATTGTCGGACTTCCCACCAGGCCACGAGCGGTCGTTTGGAGAGGAAGGGAGTGGGCACGTGTTAAGTATCCCGTTTTCGCACTATCTCCCGACACCGCATGCTACACAATTCTGAATCCGACGTGGATTGTCTCAATCGCGTGGCCCTTTCCTTGGGCTCATTCTCGTTCCTCGTTCGGTAGTGGAACCCCTTCGATTGGTAGTGATCGAAACGTTGGGAATCACTACACAAGGTGTTAGGCCAATGGGTTGCCACCGCCGTCCACGGGATGACGATCAACTCGTTGAAGGGTAGTAGCAGCGAGTACGGCGGAAAGCGCGTATCCACAATGACAAACCCAGCGCCTACGAACTCAGAACACCGATTTCCAGAAGGGAAATAGTACTGCCCATTGATCTTTGCGACGACTTCTCGTATGTCCCACTCACAGACATGCGTCCTGTCCTCGTTATACGGGAAGGGACGAAGAGGGGATACAGGAGGCTGTCGCCTAGTCGGGTTGAGCCCGTTAGTCCACATGGCAAACAGTCATAAAAAATTTAACCATTCATCACGTGCGTGCAATTCTAGCAATCCAACCGGAAAGGCCAAACAGGAGAAACATAGGGTGCGGAGAAGGAGAAAAGAAAACTCATGTGTGGCGAGACGCGGTCACTATTTTTGCGCTTCGGCCGCGAGTCGCATAGGTATTCGCAGCATTCCTTCGACAATCATGAATCAAACATTCCTGTATTTCCAAATCCCAACAACATTGCCCCTGCCATCGCCTCGCCCTAATCAAGATGAGTTTCGTGCCCGTTCATTCTCATCTCCCATGCATACATTCACTGCGGAAGGTGCGAAAATGACAATCATGCGATTTCCTAACAAGGTGGCGTTTAAGGGAAGAATCTTTAGTGGTCAATACACGCGCATCCACCATTCAAAAGAAAAAATCCACTCAGTGGGGGACTACCCAGGAAACTAATGGAAGAGTTCCGGAGGAAGTCATTCCAACACAGTCATCACACCCATTCCATCACATGTCAACTTTCGACTTTTTACATCGAACCATCCATACAAGGAAGAAGAAGACGGAGAATCGCGACAGAAACAAACGGGAATATCAAGATAAGAGGGAAGAGTTACGCTGAGGTGGACAGAGAAGAAGAAGGTTTGACTTTACCTCCGCAAGGTCACACCAAAGAAGAGATTCGTAGTCAAGAGGGCGCATTCGCCATTAATTTCCAACATGGTCCTGGGCCAGTCATTAGATCGCCACGACGGACCGTGGGATCCAGACAAGCCACGTCGAGACTACGTTGGCGGGGTGACGATCGCAGTGGTGGAGGATGACGCGCGACAGCCAGGATCGTCGGCGTTGGAAATGTGGACAGGTGATCTGAGTTGAGTGGATGACTGGCCCGGGACCATGTTGGAAATTAATGGCGAATGCGCCCTCTTGACTACGAATCTCTTCTTTGGTGTGACCTTGCGGAGGTAAAGTCGAACCTTCTTCTTCTCCGTCCACCTCAACGTAACTCTTCCCTCTTATCTTGATATTCTCGTCTGTTTCTGTCGCGGTTCTCTGTCTTCTTCTTCCTTGTATGGATGGTTCGATGTAATTAGTCGAAAGTTGGCATGCGATGGAATGGGTGTGATGACTGTGTTGGAATGACTTCCTTCGGAACTCTTCTATTGGTTTCCTGGGTAGTCCCCCACCGAGTGGATTTTTTTTTTTTGAACGGTAGATGCGCGTGTATCGACCACTAAAGATTCTTCCCTTAAACGCCACCTTGTTAGGAAATCGCATGATTGTCATTTTCGCACCTTCCGCAGTGAATGTATGCATGGGAGATGAGAATGAACGGGCACGAAACTCATCTTGATTGGGGCGAGGCGATGGCAGGGGCAATGTTGTTGGGATTTGGAAATACAGGAATGTTTGATTGATGATTGTCGAAGGAATGCTGCGAATACCTATGCGACTTGCGCCCGAAGCGCAAAAATTGCGACCCCGTCTCGCCACACATGAGTTTCCTTTTCTCCTTCTCCACACCCTCTGTTTCTCCTGTTTGGCCTTTCCGACTGGATTAGTAGAATTGCACGCACGTGATGAATGGTTAAATTATTTCTGACTGTTTGCCATGTGGACTAACGGGCTCAACCCGACTAGGCGACAACCTCCCGTATCCCCTCTTCGTCCCTTTCCATATAATGAGGACAGGACGCGTATCTGTGAGTGAGACATACGATAAACCATCGCAAAGATCGGTGGGCAGTACTATTTCCCTCGTGAAAATCGGTGTTTTGGGTTGGTAGGCGCTGGGTTTGTCATTGTGGATACGCACTTTCCGCCGTACTCGCTGCTACTACCCTTCAACGAGTTGATCGTCATCCTGTGCACGGCAGTGGCACCCCATTGGATTTACACCTTGTGTAGTGATTGCCAACGTTTCGATCACTACCAATCGAAGGGGTTCCACTACCGAACGCGGAATGAGGACAAGCACAAGGAAAGGGCCGTGCGATTGAGACCATCCACGTCGGATTCAAAATTGTGTTGCGTGCGGCGTCGGGAGATAGTGCGAAAACGGGATACTAAACACGTGCCCGCTCCCTTCCACTCCAAACGACGAGCCGTGGCCCGGTAGGAAGTCCGACAATACTCTTTAGATTTAATTCAAAACTCCCCCGCGCGACGAGTCCTGCGCGCGGCGAAACCTGCCAGATCGCTCACTTCATCAGACCAACACGGGGGATTTCAGTTCTGTCTGTGTCCCCACACTCAATTTTTCCAAAAATCCTTGGCACACCCCATCTTGCTGTTTTTCGGGGCCTCCTTTCTGCACCCTTAGCACTCCGAACGGAAAGCAGCGCGGGGCGTGAGGTTGTGTGTCACATCCATGCGCAAGGCTGCGGAGTTTTGAACCCGCAACCTCATACCACAATGCGCATTTCCAACCGGTGCTCTAACCACTGAGCTCCAGATCCTAACCTCAAGGCAAGGAAACTGGATAGCTTTTTACAGAGTGACTGTCCTCCAAATGAGTCGAGGGGGTTGGTCCCCTGCGGGGCAATGCCCCAGAAGCAAAATTGGGTAATGCTCCCAGCCTTTTCCTTTCCCGGGTAGACTGTGAGGATCCCGGCCTCAAGATTCTTATTGGAAATATAAGCCTTGGGCACTGGGCCCATGTTGATTAAAAAAAAAAAAGACAAAAAAAAGAGAGGAAATAGTTGGTTATACAACTTTACTCGTCAAGTTCCATCATTTGGATTCGAACACGGTTCTGTATTTTCAACAGTTCATGGGTGCACCCACTGAGCTAGGCTCTTGGGTACTAGATATTTTCAACAGTTCATGGGTGCACCCACTGAGCTAGGCTCTTGGGTACTAGAGGATGGGCCTCGCTGCACTACTCTCGACTCTCAAAATATTTCGAGAGTTCCACTAGCGTTGTCAGAGAGACGAGACTCTCGAAATACCCACCGTGGCTGCACTTACTGTAGAACCTGTTACACTAGGTGCACTCTCGAAACCCGCGGCGTCGTCAGACAAGACAGAAGACATGTACCGCCACACTACGGGACAGTGCCAGGCTGGTCTGCCCGCCGAGGGCAAGGTCCCACTTGCACGGATTAAGAGATTCTGGCCGTTGATCTTTGCGATCTACGGTCAATATCGCTTAATTCGTGTAAGTGGGACCTAGCCCCGGGACAGGAGGTCCACTCTCGAAAAAAAGAGCCCGTCCACGGGCAACTGCGGAGGACACTTGCGAATTCGTGTTTTGCTCTACGGGACAACGCCAGGCTGGTCTGCCCGCAGGGACAGGAGGTCCACTCTCAAAAAAACGAGCCAGTCGGCGGGCAACTCCCGAGGACACTTGCGAATTCGTGTTTTGCAGGCAGGCTACTCTTGACGTCTCGAGAGTCTCTTTATAGCGTGGCTTCTGACAGCTCTCTATCTGGTGCCTTCTGACAGCTCTCTATTGGGTTTCGAGAGTTTCCCGATTGACCCGATCGGGAGTAAGGGCCTCGCCACACCTATCCGGAAAACACCTATTTGGAGAGCAAATGCACCGCCACACCAACTCTCCAAAATCGGTGTCAGAAAAAAATTTGAGAGTGGCCAGAACTCGGTTTTCAGGAGTGCTCGCGAACTGTGGTCGTTGCCCCGCCAGCAAAGTTGCGACACCTCCGATTGTGGCCTGAATTTCGAGAGTGTGCCGCGACGGACAACCATCTGCGGCCAGCGTTTTGTCGAGTTGGTTCGAGAGACTCTCGAACCGAGGCCTCTGTCCACTACTCACCACATGCACAAAAGACAAAAAATATGGCGGTGTATCTTTCCATGGTCTAGGAGAAAATTCATTCTCATTTTGCACATTCAGGCAGTAGTGGAGCAAGGCCCTTGCACCGCCACACTGCACTCTCAAAAAACGCAGGTCTTTTCCGACACAGCGGAGCGCGCCCCCTTCGAGAGCGCAGTGCGGGGATGAGGCCTCTCGAACTGGTTTTCGCGATTTCCAGAGTTCGAGAGCTCTCTGGAACATTTTCATGTTTCGGGATAGGTGTGGCGAAGTGCAGCCACCACCCACTCTTGAAAATTCGAGAGTCTAGAGTAGCGCAGCGAGGCCCAATACCTTTCTCGGCCTTTTGGCTAAGATAAAGTGCAGTATCTGTTTTGATGAGTTTAGTATCTGATCCAATCAGTTTGATATCCGAACCGTGGTCCATTGGGCCAATTAAAAAAAAAAAAAACAGAAAAAGAGGAACAGAAATAGAAAATAAAAAATGTCCACTGCCGAGATCCTATCATCAGCGCAATATCATTAGGCTATAGTGACTGTTACATTCAGGGAAGCAGCAATTCTTTCGGTTCGTTCTACCATCGCCACACTACACGCTTTCTTCCTTTCTCCTGTACGCCACACTCTGATAGTGCGCATTCTTTTCCACCATTGTTGAGATTCACATTTGCCCCTTCAGGCGCTCGTTGCCGAGTCTGTACTCGTGCTTGCTTGAGGCTATGGCAGGAGGCCAGGCGACCTTGYGTACARGCACGGCGTGCGAGCCACTAGTGCTTCTGTTGCTTGTCTTGCTGAGCTTGGACGGCTATGGCRGCGGCGTGAAAGCCKCTRCGGGCGGCGTGGCAGCTACCGAGGCAGGTCGCRGCTTGTCCACCTCGACGCCCACAGCTGAAGCTCGGTTACGAGCGGCGATGAMGAACCCCAACACGACGATTGTGCGACTGACATCTGACATYCGTCTGACGTCTGATCTTCCCTACGTGACCTGCCCTAATCTGACAGTCATCGGGAACTGCACGACAGACTCCGGACAGCCGAGGCTCTGCCAGATCGACGGTGGACAGCGGTTCGGCGGGTTTGCCGGCTCCGAGGAGCTGATCATCCTGACGCTGCAGAACCTGTTGATGTCCCACTTTACTCTTTCGAAAGAGGACGTGAGCTCCGTCATCGCCGTCGGGGGCACCATCGTTGTCAAGAACTGCSTGTTCCAAAACAACACTGGCGACCACCRAGGTGGACTTTTTGGCGCGTTCAYGGGTACYGTCACCATCGAAAACTCCATGTTTATTGGCAACAACCGTACGGTGATTGGCGGTATGTTTGGTAATGTCTATCYGAAGGAGGTCGTCTTTCGATCGAACATAGGTRGGCCGGTGATCTCTCTATATMGAGCAACGGTGGACGGCGAAAGATGCKAGTTTGCGGCCAATGCGGGAGGTGCGGTGTCTGTGTTCATAGGCTCCCTTASGTTTATAARCTCTTCGTTCGTGAATAACTCTGGTGGTGCCGTCAGCGCTGAGGACGCATCGGCTACGTTGTGCTACTGTCAATTTGAAGGGAACTATATGATATCGGAGGATGGAGGGAAGAGGGAGGTGGAACACGTGTACTATAGTTGGGTGACTTACGAGGCAAGGCTTCTGTTCTGCAAGCAGCGGCCTCAAGTCGGAGTGCACGTGGGGTCGCCCAACGGCTCCGACCTCGATTTCTCCGTCAAAGACTCCTGCGAGCAGTGTCCAAAATGATGAAACCATCGTCGTTCCAAGCACTACTTCAAGGTCTCCTGCCAGGAGTGCACTTGGAGTCGCCCTACCATATCCTATCTTCATCTTTCTTTCTTTTTTTAACTATCCTTGTCTTTATCTTATCTTCATCTTATCTTTATCTTCATCCGTATCTTTGTCTTCTTCCGGGAAAAAAAAATAGTTGTCTGCTGTTGACAGGCAGGGAAGGACGTGCAACTCGTTTTTTTTTTTTTTTTTTTTTTTTTTTTTTTTTTTTGTGTGTGTGTGTGTGTGTGTGTGTGGCTTTATAGGCCGTGAAGGCAATCTTTTGTTTTCTCGTTTTCTTTTTTATTATTGTTGCTCAGAGAAGGACCAACAGGGCAAAGGTCCTTGGGACCGGAGTTGTTCCTACAGTCTTCCCCGAATACATCGCACGGTCATTATCGCCGAATTTGGTGCATCTTTCGGTCTAAATTCAGCTATAATGACCGGACGTTGTATTCGGGGGAAGACTGCAGTCTAAATCCCTGCTCTGAAGCACAAAACTAAGCTGGCTGATGCTGTGAGATACTTTTACGGGGTTGAATGGTGGGACGCCGGCCCAATAATTTTCATTGAGTAATAAAGGGACAATTTTCTTTTAAAAAAAAAAGAAAAAAGTGCAACTGCATGGAGGGAGGAGGAGAGTGAGGGCGTACTCGCACAAGCACTCCCTTAAATGTATGTCGCCGCATTTACGGTAGGACTTCGATGAATCTGACCGCTATTACCTCTGAAATAAGTAAAAAGTTCCTGGTGTAAGTATGCTCCGAGGACGTACTACTCACTGGAGGCCTTTTTGCACAAGGCTCTGGACTTGATGGCTGTCAAATTCATCCATTAATTGCTGTAATTGCAGTCAGATGCATTCTTTAAAGTGCTAGTGTCAGTGAGTGCTCCCTGAGGCACGAGCGGTGTCA
>BFEA01001160.1:133330-143652 GCA_003427395.1 Chara braunii
TGTGTGTGTGTGTGCGCGCGCGCGTGTCGAATCCAGCGTCGAGGGAGAAGGATACGGACGTGGTGCTTGTTGACGGCCATAGCCGTCAGATACTTGTTTACAATTTGATTTATAAAAGACTTTGAGTGACAAACAGTCCTTTTTTTTTTTTTTTTGAAGACCCAGCCTCAGCTTACGAGGGGGAGGTGATAGGAGCACAAGAAAAAAAGAAGAAGAGAGTTACAAGCAATCCTGGCGTKTGTCGTGAAAGGACAAAACCACTGGGGGCTTGTGAACTAGAGACATACGGGCATAGGAACATCCATAACGCGTCACACTGATGCAGACGAACACCCGTTGTGTTTGTGTTATATGTCGCCTACTCGCTGTTTTTTTTTTTTTTTTTAATCTTTTTTCCTCCCGCGAGGGACGTGCAAGGATACATCTCAGCCGTCTATCGGTTTATTGTGTACAGGGCTGGAGATGCGCTGTTTCGTTTTCTTTCCCCGTTTTTTTTAGATGCGTTTTTTTCTGTTGATGAAAATCACGCACTTTCCCAATGCGCTTTCATCTTGATCCGCAAGTGACTATGTTTAAAATGTTGAGAAAGGAATTACCTAGTTGTATGTCTGCCTACGTGCATAACTTCGACGCAAGAAGTCGGTTGTGAATTCATCATAGCTAACCCGGCCCAGGTCTGGGAATGCCACTCACACTTCAGGGGTGACTTAGCCAAAAAGAAGTCATGGGCAGGGTCACCAACCCGTACGGAGGCCCCCGGGCCAACCTCCGTACGTACTGACGTTTGGGGTCCCGTTCAGGGTTCGGGGTCCGAACCCGAAGGCGTTTGGCCCTCGCCAAAAAAAAATTCTGGGCCTAATTTTTTTTTTCTTTTGAGTTTCTTTTCTTGAGTTCTCTATGTGAGGTACATGCCTATAAATTTTGACGTCATTTTGTTTAGCCAAAACATAATAAAAAATCTCCAAAGATGGCCGTGTCGGAAGGTGCTGTCCCACTCACTATTTTGTTTCTTTTTTACTTTTTAATTTTTGTTTTGGCTTTATTTCGGGGCCTAAAATATATATATATTTTTTGGAACAATTTTCGAAATGCCCCTGAGGTTTGTGTTTATTGCGGTGTGCCCCTCTGACGGCGGGCTTACCGACATACCTTGTTGCGCCCCTCTGACGATGAAAGATGTTTACAGAAAACCCCTGGCGTCGCTTGGGCCTGAAAATGTTTCATGTGCCCCTACCCGTACCATTACCAAATTTTCAGTATGCCCCTACGGGATGGCCGTTGAGAACCAGCACAAACGTTTCCCATATGTCCTTATTGGTACCGTCCATCTTTCCGGCGAGCC
The DNA here is from genome assembly GCA_003427395.1 of Chara braunii. Taxonomy (NCBI): domain Eukaryota; kingdom Viridiplantae; phylum Streptophyta; class Charophyceae; order Charales; family Characeae; genus Chara; species Chara braunii. The sequence continues at coordinate 134,673 of BFEA01001160.1, forward strand.
CCTGTGGCTGGTCGACACTCGCAGTCTTTCCCCTGGCCCCGGGAGAGATGCTATCGGGGCATATCAGAAATTTGGCGATGAGCATGGACACACACACACACACACATATACACACACACACGCACACACAACACATATACACACACACGCGCACACACGTGCACACACTCGCACACACACTCTCGCACGCACACACACACACACAACACACACACACACAACACACACACACACACACACACATACAAACCCTTTTCCCGTGGTGGCGTGTGGATTGCTCCCACTCTGAATTCGAATTCCTGCCACCACTGCTGCAAAGGCATCACAGAAAGATGTGTGCCCCTCGTGAGGGCATTTCAAGGACCGACCCACGAAACGCTACCAGCAGTCCAGTAAGGGAATATCCAAAAGTTACGCCCCATCCTGACAGGGGCCTGCGGAAAATTTCATGACCCGAGGGGCACCTCAGGGTAAGTCGGCCTTCACAAAGGCACGCCGGAAATAAACGCAAACTTTGGGGGCATTTCGAAACTTATCCCATATATTTTTTGGAACATCTTAATGAGTTTTTTTCTTTTTTCTTTTTTTTGAACTTCGTATGCGGGAAACCTACTAGGTGATAAGATCATCCCCCATAAGTAGGCACCCGGCGTAGAAGGCTCCATCTATTGGTGGGGAGCCGCACCTGCTGGAAATCGGGTCCACCGTCCCTGTTAGGGACACAGCCGGCCCAGCCGGGGCTTGATCCCTGGTCCGCGGGTTACCACCTGACAGGCTGCTATTCTATTTTTTTCTTTGGAGTACTTTATCTGCAGTTCCTGAGTGTTGGCGCCCGCTGCAGTTGGCGTCCGTTCTCAAATCCCTCCTCTGCCACTTTCGGACTTCGTACTTGGCGCCATCCGGCAATCTGGCACCCAGGCTCAGAACTTCGGTTTTCAGTTCAGACCCGAGGCAAATTGCACTTTTGCCCTCGGACTCAACTCGAGTCCGGTACTTAAGACCGGACTCAAGCTGAGTTCAAGACGCAGTTTTCGGCCTCAGTGCTTGTGCTTCAGTGTGACTTGCTGCGACATTGTGTACGGAACCAAGATTGCGACTTTGCGACTTTGCCACTTTGCCACTTTGTGTCCTTGTCCGCCGAGTCATGTCCAGTCCATGTCGAGTTGAGTGAGTGTGTGTGTGCTCTCACTCCCTCCCTCTCTCTTCCCCGACCTCCCTGCTCTGCCTCAGCCCCGTCACACTGGTATCGGACAGGCGTGGATCGCTCTCCCACCCACCCTGATCGACGTGGAGCAGCCACCACTCCAGGCCTTCATCGCCATCATCATGTTCGTCATCAACGTTGCGGTGCCATCCCTGTTGTCGCCATCTTCGACGCTGACATTGCCACGTCATCAGTCTTCATCAGTGCCTCATCATTGCCACGTCAGCGCCTTGTACCTGGCGTTGCCACCATTGCCATGTCAGCACCTCGTTTTCTTCGTTGTTGCTGCTGCCACGCCACCGATACTGAAGTCTACGTGTAGGTAAGTGACCAATAAACTTCCTTTTTCTTCCCCCTCTAATCCTTCCTCGCTTCTTCTCCTTCTCCTTCCTCTTCTTCCTCCTCGTCGACGTCATCGTTTTCCCCCCTCGCAGCTACTTCCCCGCGCGACTGCCGTCATAACCCCCCACCCCCCCCCGTGCGATCCACCTCGTCACATCCCCCCCCAATTGCGATCCTTCCCCGACTCCCCCCGACAACCCCCCGATCTCGATCCCGCGCCCCTACCCAGACACCAACAGGCATCCCCTTCCCCCAACATCCCCTCCCCCACCCCCTGCGAAACTTCCCTCACTCTTCCCCCCCTCCTCTGCACAACCTTCTTCACTCTTCGCCCCCCTCCACCATCACCAATCATCATCATCATCACCCATCTACCCGTGCACCCCCCGCCCCCATTTTAACCCTACCTACTACCCTGCCACCCAATCAATAGTAGATAGGATCGTTCTGCCCTCGATTCACATCAAAACTCATTTATTCCTTTATCTATTATTTTTTTTAATTTTAGAATCCATTTGAAATTCTTGTAAATTCAAAAGTACTGAATTAACTATCTTTCTTGACATTTCTTTTTCAAAAATATTTTCTTTTTCAAAAATATGTAGGATTAATAACTCAGCATTTCTTCTTTGAAATTCGAAAAATAATTTTAATTAATTTCTTTTTTAATTTTTGTAATTCAAAAATATTTTATAATTCATTAAATTGTTTTTTTTACATTTTGTTTTTGAAAATATTTCTAATTATTTTTTTTCCTTTTTTTTTTTGAAATTATAAAAATAATTTTGATTAATTGTTTTTCAAAATTTTTATAATTCAAAAATATTTTAGAATTTTTTTTTTTTTTTTCGTTCGGATTCATTAATTCTTTCTCAACATTTTTTTTTCGAAATTCGCAACTACTTTTACTTTATTCCTTTTTTATAATTTTGAAAATACGTTCGAAGTAATCAGATCTCGTTTTGATATTTCTTTTTCAAAATTCAAAAATAATTTTGACTAATTCTTTTTCTCGTATATTTCACATTCATTTTTGAAATTGTTCTTGAAATACATCATAATCAATTAATTCCTTTTTACAATTTTTTTTCGAAATTTTCTTTTGAAATTCCTTTTTTTCTTTTTATATAATTAGAAAGTACTTTCCTTTTTTTGCTATTATGAATTTCTCAATTAATTTTGACTAAATTCAATTAATTCACGACTGAATTAATCTCTTTATTAAAAATTAATCACCCTTTTTTTGAAATTTTAACCTCTTCTTGTTGTAGAATTCCTGCAAAATACGTTTTGAATTTCACCAATTATTCTTAGAAAAAAAATATTTTTTTTGAATTAATCAAATTTTGAATTAATTCTTGTTTTGTAAATTTTAATTGGGAATTACCTTTATTGCTAAATCAATTGATGGCGTTCTACTATTGTAAATAGGAACCCCCCCGCCCCCCCCCCTCCGGGCATGCCACGTCCATCCAGAAACTCTCAACGCGCAGCCGCTGACGTCGTTGTTGCTGCCACCTCATCCGCAGCTACCACCGCTTTCTCCCCCACCATGGCCCAATCATCCAGCATTGATATGTCTGACATCCGCTCCGACTCCGTCGATATCATCGCCCGCAACCTTGCAGGCAAGCAAACACTAGCATCCGATACCGCCATCGACCTCGCGGCTCTTTTCGGGATGATGACATTTCTCCAGTCATCCATGAACGACATCAAAACATCTGTCTCCACCGTCTTTGCTCGCGTGACCGTCATTGAAAGTCACACCCCCGCCATCTAGGTCGTCACCACCACATCCCCCCCCCCCATCTCGGGTGCCACCACCCTTTCCCCATCCTCCGCCTCCACATCCACACCAATCACCCCGTTCTCCACATCCACCCCCCTCACTGCTAGCACGTCATCCACACCTCTGTTTTCATCCACCACTACCTCCATCTTGGTCACCAAGACGACAACCCCCGCCGTCATGCAGTCATCAACCATTCCCTCCCTGTCAAAACCCCTCATGACTTCATCCACTATCACTTCCACCCATACCCAGGTCACCCCCACACCTCAAGCCTTGCTCCTTGCTATCCCAATACCTCCTCCGTCCACACTCCTCCTGACCAATCCCACTACCGACTTCACCTGGGTACCGTCCTCCTCACCCAAACTTGATTTCAACAGCCTCGCCACCACAACATCCTTAACATGTAACATTCCCCCATCCTTCCGGTCAACAAATATCCCTCCCTTCACGGGCCTTCCCCACGAGGACGCCTTCGTCTTTCTCAACAAACTATACGATGCCTTTTCCCTCAACAATGTCCCTGTCACACACAGGCTCCCTAGTGCTAGCACCAGGCTACAGGAAGGCACCGCTCGTTGGTGGTAGACTGAACAAGCTAGCCGCCAACACGCAAACGAGGAACCCCATTCCTTCTTTTAGTGGGCCAACCTCATCACCTGCACATTCCGTCCACATAAGACAGTCGATGACTACTTTGAACAACTCTGCCGCCTTCGACAGAACAGCCCAACCGACCGTTTTCTCCAATGTGTCTGTGCGTTGCGGCAACATATCCCCCTTGACCATGTCAGCGATGCCACATTCATCTCCCGCTTCAAACGAGGATGCTGCAAGGACCTCGCCGCCGCCCTCGTCCACGACCCCTCGATGTCCCTCTCCTATCTCTTCAACCGTGCCATCCACCTAGACAAATTTCTCACCACGTACTATGATTGGCTTAAAAGATAGATGGGTAGATTGGGATACCTTCAAGATAGCGTTCCTAGCAAGATTCAACGAAGTCAGTAAGGATGTTGCATGGTTTTTGTTGAAAACTCGACCGCAAGAACCTGGATAGTTGTTGCCCGACTTTGTGGACCGGTTTCAAACCGTGTTAGACACCCAAAAACGAACCAGCTACCAATTATCATCGCTGAAACCTAAAGCACTTGAACTCGACTTGATGAATACGCGTAAATATATCAGTCAGGAGGATAAAGACATCTCAGACATGATACAGGATGTGGCCCCCAAACGGCGTTCGTGGCTCAGAGCGGTGGGGCGATTCTACCCTCGCCCTGATCGCGACTACCAGGACGGACTCTCCCCGCATCCCTCCCCTCATCTTCTGACCTTTGTCGTTCCCCTTCCTCTCAAGATGGCACCTGTGAATACTATCATCCCCCAGGCTACTACATCAGTGCGTATCACTAATCTGCATTTGGCTCAGATGATTGATACCGCTACCACCAAATAGTCTGAATGGATGATTAATATGATTCAGATTCAAACTTCTCAGATGCATCAGTTAGAACAAATAATAACGAAGCTAATTAAGGCTAACTCGGGTTCTCCGCGTCCCGCTCCTTCCTCGTACACCTGTTGATTGCTCCCCTGGCACCCTGGCAAGTTCCCCAGCCCCACATCATGTCGCCAATCCCGTTGGCAGGATTGAATGCTACAACTGTAAAAAACCCGAACACTTTGCACGGGAGTGCCCCCTGCGGAAAGGTAATCAATCCCCACCCGCAGCCGCGCCTGTCGCCTTGAACCAAGGACGGGTGACCACGCTATTAGAAGCCATAAAAGATAGGGAGTCTACCTCCTTCTCTGCGGAACCAACGTCGCTATTTGAACCCACCGCTTCCTCTTCGGGAACATCTTCAGAAGCGGCCAATGTCGTGGATCTTACAAAGTATCTCTTGTTAGCAGGACTGATCGGAGTGATCCTACCTGCCATTGCTTCCAAAGACGAGCTCGACTGAATCGAACGTGGGTTGGAACCCGGCTTGCAATTTCGAACAGGAGAAATTGACATCTTGCAGACGCTCAGACAGTTAGACATCCGAGTTCCCGTCCCGGTAGGCCACTTACTAACCATATCGAAGGCGGCGAAGGACAAGCTACTTCAACAGTGTAAGAAAAACCAAAAACGCTTCACGTACCAACGTGTCCAACGGATGTTGAAGAAGAAGAAGGATGACGAAGCCGCCTCCCTCCCCTTGGGACAAGAATCCACCTCGGACATGCCTGACGCACCTGAAACTGCACGGGTTGCTACTATCTCTTATGAAGAAAATGATCATTTTGTGCGTGTTCGATCGGTTTTGTGGAARAGTGYCGAATGTGACTGTGAAGTATGGGGAAAACCGTTCAACGCCCTCGTTGATACCGGACCGTCTCCATTAGCGATATCCTTGGAAACCGTCTGCCCCACCCCACCCATGATTCTTTTATAACATCACCGACGAACCATCCCCGACYTTGACACCCTGTCCGACCYACTCGACACCACATCGCTCTCCTCYGACGAACTCTCTGCCATCCATCTTATGCGGATGGAAAAGAGAGAACGCAGCAACCGTCCTCCCATAAACACCCACCCAACCTGTCTCACGAAACTCACGCCGGAGGAGCGAACCTACCTTTAAGCAAAGGGCGGTTGTTTCCGGTGCTGGCAGCTAGGGCATCAACAAACAAACTGTCCAAATGTCGGACAGTTCACTCGCCAGACACCGAGATCCGCAGCCTCTCGACCCACCGCTTCCGCATCCGCCACTCCCCGTCCCTCCTCCACTTGAACACAGTCCCCAGGATCACCACGAACCTGCCCCGACGTCGGCGATTAGTCAGTTGGTCATCCCATCGGTGATGATCCCCACCACACCGGTGACCCATTTGGCTTCGACAATACGTCTGCCTCACCCCTCTTCGGTGCCACACATCGCACCAGACGACCCCCAAGCGTCACAACCCTCGTCGCTTGACCGCCACATGTTTTGCGACCCTCCTTCCGAATCCATCATCGGTCACCTTCTCTGATGTTGTTGCGGAACAAGCCCGACTCGATCGGCTTGTCCGATTAGGCAATGAACAACGCCGCCTCCATTATCTCCACCGCCAWCTCATCACGCTTTCACCTCAAATTCATCGCYGCCATCCGTGGTGCATCTACGACTAAGTTTCGGACCMTCCTCGACATTGGAGCCACCAGTAACTTCATCATCGAGGAGTGTGTCCGGAAAGCCGGTCTTACCTCTACCGGTTATGACTCCCCGATTACGATTCGTTTGGGGGACAAAGATACTGCCATCGTAGTCGACCGCACGGTTTCCGAGAGCACCATGACTGTCGGAACCCTCCGCAGTCAAGTCTCATTCGATGTCACGCACTTAATGTGAGACATTGTCTTAGGAACACCGTGGATGGACCACTACATGCCATACTCGTTCCATCCTGACTGCATCCACCTTACCAACCTCCCTGACACAACCATCGACATTCCCTATCTCCCTTATCCCCCCTCCCCAAGCTCCGTCACCGCGCACCAATTCCTTCACATGGCCCGTACGTACCTTGACTCGACCTACTTTTACCTTGTCCTTGATCGCGAGCGTCTAGAGGACTTGCTCCCAATAGACCTCTGACCCCGCCCTCACCTCCATCCTCAACGAGTTCAAGGACGTTTTCCCCGAGTACCTGCCCGCCAGATTGCCTCCGGATCGTGGTGTATCCTACACCATCGATTTGGAGCCCGGTCACTCTCCACCTTGCCGCCCTTCGTACCAACTCTCCGTTCCGGAATCCGAAGAAATGAAGTGGCAACTCAATGAACTCCTTGAAAAAGGATTCATTAAGCCAAGTTCATCCCCCTCCGGCACAAACTGCCTTTTTGTCAAGAAAGGGGGAACATCGAAACTCCCAATGTGCACAGACTATCGTGCCTTGAATCTGATCACGATAAAGAACATGTACCCCCTACCTCGGATCTCCGAGCTTCTTGATCGTTCCCATGGAGCCAAATATTTTACCAAAATTGACCTTCGCAGTGACTCTTGTCAGATCCGCATCCGCGAGGAGGACAACCACAATACCGCATTTCGTTCTCGCTTTAGGCACTACGAGTTCCTCGTGATGCTCTTCGGACTCACCAACGCTCCTGCCACATTCCAATCCACCATGAACCCCATCTTCCGCGACCTCCTCGAAGTCTGTATCCTCGTTTACCTCGATGATATCCTTGTCTATAGCCCCACCTTCGAGTCTCACCTTCAACATCTCCGTCAAGTCCTCTCTATCCTTAGAGAGCAAAAAATATACGCCAAACTCAACAAATGCACCTTTGCCGCTTCAAGCGTTGAATACCTTAGCCACACTGTCTCCACTGAAGGTATACGCATGGACCCCTAGAAGGTCACTGCCCTCATCGAGTATCCACTACCCAAAACCCTACTCCAACTTCGCTCATTTTCTGGCCTTGCTAACTACTACCGCCCCTTTATCCATAACTTCTCCGACATCTCGTACCCTCTCCACGAACTCACCCGCATGGACAAACCCTTCACTTGGAACGATTGCCGCCAAAACGTCTTCAACCTCCTCAAACAAACCATCACCACGACCCCCGTCCTCAAGATCGCTGACTTCTCTCGACATTTGTATGTTACCACTGACACATCCAAATTTGTCCTTGGGGCGTCCTATCCTAACACTTCCCTCGCGACACCTTTGAAACCCCCTCCATCAAAGATTCCCCCACCCACCCCGAGGCTCCACCCGGCCAGTACCCCATCGCCTTCGCTAGCAAGAAGCTCCGTGGAGATGAACTACCCCTCCAATGAGAAGGAACTCCTCGCCGTGATCCACACCCGCAAAGTCTGGTGCCCGTACCTCAACGGGCAATACTTCACCATCCGCACGAACAACACCATCGTATCCTTCATCCTCACCAAAAAAAAAGTCACGCCTCGCCAAGCCCGTTGGTTAGACTTTCCTGCTCAATTCACATTCATCATTTGCCACACCCCCGACAAAAGCAACCGCGTTGCCAATGCCCTCTCTCGATGCCCCGACCACAAGCCCTCCGAGAAAGTCTACGCCTCCATGACTAATATCCAACTCCTACCGTCGCTCCACCACCGCCACACCCAAGGCTACCTCACTTGCCCGAATTTCTCAACAATCTACAACAAACTTCGTGATCTCGACTCAGTCCCCGACTACTCCCTTCACGACAAACTTCTTTACATTGACATCAAAGGCACTCGCTGACTTTGGATCCTCTACGCACGTGACCTCTGTACCCATCTCTTGGCCGAGCAACACGACGCCAGGACTGGGGGACATCTTGGGTTCCAAAGCACCTTCGACACCATCTCTTGTTACTTTAACTGACCTTCCCTACTCGCCGACGTCAAAGCCTACATTCGCTCATGCCCCACATGTCAAACCGCCAACCCCCCAAACCACGCGAAGCCCGACAAGCTACAATCATTGTCGATCCACACCCACCGGTGGCAGTCCATTTTCATGGACTTCATTTGCGGTCTCCCCAAGAACGACCGCGGACACCATTGCATCTATGTCATTCTTTGTCGCTTGACTAAACGCGGTCACTTCATCCCTATGTGTTCCCCCGTACAGATACGGGGAGTACG
>BFEA01001161.1:0-11575 GCA_003427395.1 Chara braunii
CCCCAAAAGTTTCTCAGCGGATTTGGGCTGTACTCAGCAAGCGCAGTACAGCCCCCAACTCAGATTTGAAAAAAAATCAGTGGATGGCTGTTTTCGGACTGGTCGGCCCTACTGGTCGTCTGCAATACGGTCGGCGGTCGGGGTAGGCAGTCGGCGTGTATGCAACCCTGCCGGGTGTTCTATTCGGGTGAAGATGGTAGTTATGCGAAAGAATCGCAAGGGTTAAGCTTGACCTCCTCGATTCTCTGCTTGGGACTTTGGATGTTTGAGGATGCAAGTCCTCAATTCTCCTTTCTGGATGCATGCGGATGCGTGGATGTGTGAGGATGCGAGTCCTTGATTCTCCTTTTTGGTTGCGTGTGGATGCAAGTTGTTCACCATGCCGCCATCAGCGTGGTGATGCTAGCACTATTATTCTGCACAGAGTAAAACACAGAGCTGAAACAGTTTTTGTCCTTCGGGACATCCGTTAAAAATTGGAACGATTCAGAGAAGATTAGCACGGCCCCTGCACAAGGATGACACAAATCAATCGAGGGGGGGGGAAAAAACAAAAAAAAACTGAAAGTCTGAAACAGTTTCAGCGGGCAAGAATCCGTAGTGTTGGTGGGTAACAGATTAACAGCATAGCAGCTAATGGTGTGAATGCGGAGCGCTTAATGGTTCAATTCAAGTGGGTGTGTGTCCATCCATGCAAGAGACACAAATGGAAGACTGTTATGGGGTTATGTACGCATTGACCGATGTAGGTTTTGAAGCAGTCCGATCTGCCGGCCTCCTCCTGGCTGGTCATTGCTTTGGATGACTGCTACCCGCCATTCCGTGTTGCCCTCTGCTTGGTGTAGCTCAAGCTTGGCGACGTTCTGCGTGCATAGAGGATGCCAATTCTGTTCCATTCGTCACTGCTCTCTGCTTGTTGTAGCACAAGCTTTCCAATGTTCTGCTTATCCTATGCGATTCCTCGCGGGTTCTCTGCTCGTTGTTGCGCAAGCTTTGCGATGTTCTGCTTATAGGATAGGACAATGTGCTGGCCATTGTGTGGACGTGTACGCATTGACCGATGTAGGTTTTGAAGCAGTCCGATCTGTCGGCCTCCTCCTGGCTGGTCATTGCGTTGGATGACTGCTATCCGCCATTCCTTGTTGCCCTCTGCTTGGTGTAGCGCAAGCTTGGCGACGTTCTGCGTGCGTATAGGATGCCAATTCTGTTCCGTTCGCCACTGCTCTCTGCTTGCTATAGCACAAGCTTTCCAATGTTCTGCTTATCGTATGCGATTCCTCGCGGTTGTCTGCTCGTTGTAGCGCAAGCTTTGCGATGTTCTGCTTATAGGATAGGACAATGTGCTGGCCATTGTGTGGACGAAAGTTCAGCGGCCGCCCATCAAAGGTTGTGGCTTGTTCCTAGTTTCATTGGAGTGCTTGATATGACCTTTCCGTGATGATAAAATGTCTTGTTTTTTATTATAGTTATTTCGATGTAATATTAACACCAGTACTATAACTTGTTATTTCCTCTTCTAAGTCCCGCCTTAGCGAAAGTAGCTGCTGCCATGCCGTGGATGGACGTGAGACTCTCCTCGTGAATATGATTGCCTCCTCGTATGGCTGTGAGATTTGAACTCTGGACCTTCAGAGTGGCAGCAGTGGATCATTTAGAGTGAGCAAGGTGGCAGTCTGGCAACTCTCCTCAGCTGCTGTAATGATGTAAGGATCCGGAGGGGTATACTGATGCTCTGCCTTGTGTGTTATGGAGAGGCGACCCTCTGAATTTCGCTTCTGTCTGTGAAATAAGGATCGATGACTGCTTTTCGTTTTTCCTTTCATGTCTCTCAGTCCACTTGATGTAATGGTTGTGCCTGCTACGGCGAAGTTTGACGTGTGGTTAGTGTTTGCAAACTTCAGGAAAACATTGAAGCTCAAGCTCGCCACTTGCATCACGTTTGGGCAGTTAGTGGTGTTATTGGTTGCGGCAGTGTGTTTCTGGGGTGCAACCGTCGAAGCAGGTGGTGTTGGTCACCGCAAGCATGGTCCGTACGACGCGGAAAGTCTGCGGGTGAGGGGTCAAGGTAGGGAGACGCTGGGAAGCCGTGTGCTTGATCAAACATCATATGTGCGGCGCAATGGAGGTTTGCATGCTGTTGCAGAGGATAGACTTGCGAAAGGGGAGAGCGCAGATGAGAGGGAGGAGGAGAGACGAGAAGCACGTAGCCTGGCTGGAACGGAGCTAGCCAATGGAGATGACGAGAATGGCTATGCTAAGAAAGTCGTTAATTCCGACACACAAGGACGAGGGTCGATAATGGCGGGGCATTGGGATGGTCAGGTACGGCGAAGGGTTGTCAAGGAGGGCGGTGCTGCCTCACGCACAGAGGGCGGTGGAACGGATAACATGCAGGGTAACCCAGGGGCTGCTGCGAAGAATGAGGCAAATCTTGAGTTAACAAACAGTGAAGAGAGTGAACCTCGAGATGAAGCCAGACACCCAACGGTTATGGGTGAGGGGGAATCTCAGACTCAAGGTGGAGCTGTTGAGAATGATGAGGAGGCTGCACAGGTGGAGGAGAGGGAGAAACTGCATGAGGCGGGAGATGAGGAGCCGGAAGAAGGTGTCGTGGAGAAGGGAGAGAAGCGGAAGGAGGAGATGGAAGAGGAGGGGACTGAGGAAGGGGAGGGGACGGAGGATAAGGAAGAGGAAGGAACACAGGGCAAGGAAGAGGAAGGAACACAGGGCAACGAAGAGGAAGGAACACAGGGCAAGGAAGAGGAGAACGCTGAGGAGGAGAATGGGGAGGATGAGGAGGAGAGGACAGAGGCAACAGCGCAAGAGGAAGAGAAGGAAGCAGAGGAAGAGCGAGATGATTCCCTACAGCCCAGGCGGAAGCGCCATCAGGTGTCTCCTCTCCGAACTGTCGTGTCTGGAGGTGGTAGGAAACATCAGGTGGGAGACCGCACTGGCAGCAGAAGGAGCGCAGTGGGCGCAGTCGGTAAGGATGAGGAAGAGACGGACATGGACGAAGAAGATGCGCCAGAGAAGAAAGGAGAGGAGGCAACAGAGGAAGATGGGGAGAACACAGCAGAGCAGGAGGAAGAGGGTGCTTTCAGGGAGGGTCAAGGTGATGAGCATTCTCTGCATCCAATTACTCGTCACCGCCAGCGTTCACGTGTACGGATGTCATCTTCTGGAGATTCCACAGATAGAGGTGATGGTGCGGAACAGCAACCGGAAGAGGAGAGCAGGGATGAAACCAACGAACCAGGTGAGGGAAAAGAAGAACTAGACGATGAAGAAGAAGAAAAAGAAGAAGAAGAGCAGAAACGCAGTTTCAGCAATGCTACGGAGGAAAGGTTGGGATTTGGTCCGCCTCCCTCTTCAGCGTTAACATCCGAAGTCAGTCGTGAACATCTGGCAGCCTCTCGTAATAGTACGGTAGTCGTGAACTCTGAGAAAGCGGATGGTTCTTCTGGCTCTAATCATTCGAGAGGCATGGGTGCTAATGAGTTGGTTGGAAACGGGAAGGAGGAGGATTTGGAGCCACATCGCGTCACACAAGATAATAGGGAAGGCGTAGGCACCACCCAGGATGGTGAGGCTAAGCTGACCTCTGATGGGAAGATGGTTCAGTGGGACTCTGGCAAAGGAACCTTGTCCGAGGCTGAGGCTGCAGAACTAGTTACTGACAAAGTGGAGGGGGGGGAGTTCGGCACGGGTGGAGGAGAGGGGAACATGGACGAGCAGTCGGAACTGGACGACGAGGAGCCCGGAAACCTGATGGAGCCAGTGCAGAAAACGTTTAGCGGTTTGCATAAGAAGACAAGGGAGTCTGTTTTTCCGAAGATGGGGCAAGCTAAGGATTTGGGAGTGAAGATATTTGAACAGACGCATTCGTCGTTGAACGAGGGCCTGACTCCGCTTTTGGGCAAGAATTATAGCCCAATCGTTAGCACATTGATAGCGTACGGCATGTTGCTTGTTCCTCTGATCATCACCATCTTCATCGTTGAGAGAGTTCGTGCGGTTTTGTCGATTCAAAAACTCCTCCTCTTTGCCAACGCTTACTTGACCGCCTACAGTGTCACGCTTTTGTGTTTGGCGATCGTCATTGGCGCCGAGCCGATGGTGACGTTACAGCGTTCCGCTTGGGAGAACTACTTCCTCCTGCAGTTCTTGCAGGCTCTAGGATACATCGTCTACCTCATGCTTCAGCTGACTAATGTGATTCTGGTGTTTAATGGCGATACATTCCTCGCAAAAGCGATCGCAATCATTCAGTTTGGAACCGCAGGAGCAGTAGGCCTACACTACTACGTGGCGGTGTGGCAAAGAGCCATGGTAGACAAACCGCCGAGGATAACTTCGACGGCATATTTGGTCTATGCTCTCATCTTCTTTGTGCTGTGCCAGATGGCAAGGCTCCGGAACTCTCGGAGGGATGCTATTCTGTCGAGTGACGCTGGCGATAAAGTGCTGTAAGCCCGCCCCGTCATGGCATACTCACACTGGGGAGGTTCCCGTCTCTATCTGTTGTGAAATATTTGAGTCCAGACTGTCCAGTTAAAAATGATGCTGGTTAGGGCGTAGACCACAGCAGCCAGTGGATTTTTGCAATGTTGTCCACTTTATACGCTCTTGCCAGAGAGGGAGAGAGGGAGAGAGAGATGGTGAGGCTGGGGATGGTGTAAGGCGCACGTTAGGGCCGCTGGCAGTGGAACGCACACGTTCAGTTTGCAGCTGCCTCCAGAGATGCAGGGTTGGCTTGGCGGATGGAGATTGGTGGTCAGTGTGTCGGGTTTTACCTACCAAGTGGACCCTGCTGCTGTAAAGTTGAGGAGATCTTTTTTTTTTTTTTTTTTTTTTTTTTTTTTTTTTCAAGTGGTTAGTTTGGGTGGGAGATGTGTGCCTCCCTGCATGGGATTGGTCTCTTGCTAGATGATAGAGGGGTCCAAACCGAACCGCTGTGGACAGCAGTCCAGAAAGAGACTGATGTCAGTTGGACAATAGCGGCGGTGGATGTTTCGTATTCGGATGGGTTGATTCGCTTTATCAGTGCAGAGAGGCATGCACGAATGATATGCCCGCTATGAGAGATCCAGGTTTTGAAAATTTCGGAGATCCAGCTCCTGCAAGTAAGTGGGAGATACATAGAGGTTTCATTCTGGTGTCAGTCTCCCCCCGGCATTTCGCTGAAGTGCTTAGAGCGAATAGGCAAATTGGTAATCAATGATTCGATCTTTGAAGATTCGTGGAGTGTGCATTGTCTAAGCGTTCACAGCGGTGCCAGGAAAACTGGGCTCACATGTTTTTTGTATCACAGCGAAGGGAAAGGTTATTCTTTCCTCAGCCAGGAGATTAACTCACCTTAGCTACCGCCGGGAATACCCGTCTGCTCTGTCTCCATGGAGACAGCTTGTGTTTGGTTCAAACTCTTGCTTACCTGTCGTTTGGAATTCTTGGTCGACACGGGCACGGGGTGAGCATTGTGCTTTTTTAACCTAATGGTCGCAGGTTCAAATCCTGCTGTTGTCCTCGTTCCTTCACCTGGTTGGCAGGTTTGATTTCTTCCATGATGCCTGAAGGTGAAGGGTTCAATCAGTTCTGCAAAAGTAGGGGGAAGGAGGAGGAAGGAGGGGCAAGGTGTTCCTAGCATCCGGGCCTATCCGGTAAGAGAGAGAGAAAAAAAAAAAAAAAAAAAAAAGAGAGAGAGAGAGACTTCAAGGTGTTTGCCGATACAGTATCACCTCTGCTCATCAAAATTCACGTAAGGTGAGCGGTCTCGAGCATCAGTGGCTATCGGTGTAACATACAAACTGGCCAAGCAGTCTCGAGTGTCGGCGGCTATCATTGACTACATGTAAGCTGGCCATGGGCAGCTATTGCACTGGCTGATCAAGTGGTTAGTGACGGTCTGGTTGGATCAAGTTGGATGGGCAGGCGGAAGGAAGTTTGACGATCGAAAATGTCAACCCTTTCTTTGAATGGCTCGCTGTGTTTGCCCCTCGTGCTGTGTCCGGCATGCCAGCTGGCTTCGGAATCCACCTGCCTGCTTGCATGGTCACCTGCCTCCCCAGCTGTTTGGGTTCCCGTCTGGCCACCTGCCTGTATGCTTGGCTGTCTCCCAGAACGACGACCTTCCCATGCACCACCTTGCTCTCCAACCCGCTCACCTGACTCCCCATTCCACACTTGCTCGCTGATTGGGTCTTCTGAGTGGAGGTATGTGTGCTGGAGTTGATGAAGTGCTGATGTGCTTGGCTTCGCCCAACACCGTACATCTGCTGTGGGAGAAGAGAGACACAGAGAGAGAGACACACACAGAGAGAGAGAGAGAGAGAGAGACAGAGAGAGGAAGGTGGGCAGGCAATTGGGTTTGGCGAAGTGTTCTTCACAATTGCTCAGTTAGTTTATTCGGAGTATTCCTCATCTATGGAGCTCAGTTAGCTTATCTATGGCTGTGTCGGCATCATCAGCTATGTTGCCATCCACGGCTGAATCGAAATGTATAGGTTGTGAGTCAGCAGTGCCTATGGCTGAATTGGAGGCATTTACAGCGAAATCAGGTCAGGTTGCATCTCCCTTTGAAGTTTGAACCCCTCAACTTGCAGGCAGTGGATGGCAGCGATCAGGTTGCGTCTCCCGGTGGTCGAGCATAAGATAATTACTAATTAGTTACCTTCAGCAACATTGTATACCGCTTCCTCTTCCTTGGCTGACATCCTCTGCGACCTTGAGAAGGGTGAAGGGTCGTTCCCGTAGCCTTGGAGCGAAGAGTCTGTGTCTATTTTCCCATAGACAGGTGGTTGAAAGTCTGCGGTCTAAGGCGCGGAAATGTCATGCGGTTCGGCATGTAGAGGAGGGATTCGCTTCCCTTCTAGATGTCTGCCCGCTGATTAATTGCCGATTGGTTGATATTGTTTCTCGCTCGTTGCCTGCAAGAATCGATTGTTATCGTGTGCATCCGAAGTGCCTCTTGTCCATCAGGTTGTAGTTGAGGAGAGTGACACCTGAGCTGGTGGCTCCGCTGTCGGAGAAAAGCTTGTATTTGTCAGCATGGCATCATCGACCTTGTTTGCAACCGGGCGCTGTAATTGCATACTTTCTCCTATTGGAAGTTCTGTATAGCCTCTTTTCTTTTTGTGCATTTGTCAATTGATGGATGCTTGATCTTGCTTTCCACTTTGCCTTTATTTTAGCGATCCGTTCCCAGCCATCCGCTTTAGGACAACGGACTCCTGCAAATGCTCTCTCTCTCTCTCTCTCTCTCTCTCTCTCTCTCTCTCTCTCTCTCTCTCTCTCACACACACACACACACACAAAACAGTCTGGCACAGTCATGCTATTTTTGAGTGTATAGCGAATATGACAACACACTGTGGATGGATGTGTTTTGCTGGTTTGGTTTCTTGTACATGGCCTAACTCTTTTCCCTGCTTTGCAGCATAGGTTGTCTTGTCGATGAAGTAATTTTTGTGGGTGGCCACGAGTTTTTTCTGGGGTGGGAGTTTGTGGTTTTGCCCACAATATCTTCGCGAGGAGGCTCAGAGAGTGTTTGCTGCGGGTACAGGCTGCTCTTTCGGAGCACATGGAAGAATGGGGAAGCTTGTAGTGTGTTTTGAGTAGTAGCGCTCGTGGTGTCAAATGGAGATCTTGTGAGATTTGGCATAGCACTCCCAGTGGCCTCCCTATAGCACTACTGGTAGGGTATCATCTGATTTTGCAGGTTGTGCAGCAGGGGGAGGTTCATGGCACTCTTGGTGTTGAGTACAGGTCCTGCAGTGTATTTTTGATTTGTGGTGGCGTGGTGTTGTAGACCGTCACAGAGGGGTCTGATTTTTTTTTTAGACCATTGGCATGTGTGGTCGGCTCGTAAAGACAGATGTGTTATCAAATAATCACAGATTAACGGCTTGGTAGCAGTCGGTCTCATGCGTGACTACCGTCTTCACCCGAATATAGAACACCCAGTGATTATACCTGCATCTGGATTCTGGACCGAAAGTTGTGCCAAATACATGATTAATGACCGGGCATTCTATTCAGGTTAAGACCGTAGTTAGTGTGACCTGCTACGTCGAGACGATAACATAAACTACTGATACCTGAAAGGAAGAAGAAGGGGCGGACGACATGATAGCATTTTTTTAATAATTTTTTTCCGAGGAAACTAAAAGAAAATTTTATGCGTGGATGACGTCTTAGCAGCTGTCAAGGGGAGGGAAAGGACAGCTGCTACCGACTTGACCCGAATACAGTGTGCGGTCATTATAGCTGTATTTGGGGCATTTTTGAGTCTGTATTTTGGGCATTTTTTAGTCTAGATACAGCAATAATGAGCGTACGTTGCAAGGTAGTCGGCTGATTTCCAAAGCTAGTTAGCTTGCTAGTTTGTCTCCTCTCTAAGAGTGGTTCGACTTTTCGAACAGCCCACTAAAGGCCATCGACAGATTCGACACGTCACCAAGCACGTTGTATATCATAGTTCTTTCCATATTGGTGAGAAGGAGAGAGTTGGTGTCGTCTACGAGGGGTGCTTGAACCCCTAGAGTTGGCTAAAGGGCCATTATGAACCGTTTGTCAAGCGTTGTGTATATCGCCATCATTCTACGCACGGTTAGGGATTTTACATTGGTCTGGTTGTGGACAAATCTTTGTTCTCAGGTCATACAATGTTCCTAACAAGTGTCCCTTCGGGACATCCGTTAAAATTGGAACGGTACACAGAAGGAATATTCGCATGGCCCCGGCACAAGGATGACATGCAACAATCGAGTAATGTGCCTGCCTCTTCGC
This sequence comes from Chara braunii, assembly GCA_003427395.1. Taxonomy (NCBI): domain Eukaryota; kingdom Viridiplantae; phylum Streptophyta; class Charophyceae; order Charales; family Characeae; genus Chara; species Chara braunii. Next base: position 8,785 of record BFEA01001161.1, read on the forward strand.
GTGTTCATCGTGGAGATGAAAGGAAATGAATGTGAGGAAAAGGTAAGGTGGTGGCAGTTGCAGTCACAAAAAGAAAAAGAAAGAACAAAATTGAAGCGGTGCCAAGGAATCTTGAACTGTGACATTATGACGAGACTGGTACTCCGAATTTGCCTGCTCCCCCCCCCGGGCCCCTCTTTCTTCCGTCTTTCTTCCCTCTGTCTCCCTCTTTCTCCCTCTTTCTCCCATCTTTTTTCCTCTTTTCCCCCTAGTTTTTCCTCATTTCTCCTTCTTTCTCCCTCTTTTCTCCTCTTCTTCGGAAGTTTCTCCTTCTCTTTTTTTTTTTCTTTTTTTTTTTTTTTAAAGTCCGACGGGCTTGAGATATCACCATTGAGTTGATCGGCCACATATAATTCTGAATAATTCTCAATTATCTCATATCAGTCCATCCGTTCAGTAACTTCAGTTGGATTCGAACTCAGGTCTGTATTTCAAGAGTTCATGGGTGCACCGACCGAGCTAGGGTCGTTGTTTTTTGTCCCTCTTTCCTCTCTTTTTTCCTCCTCTTCTTTGGACCACGAGAACTGGCTGTGTCTATTGACAGCAGGCGAAGAGGTTCTCCCTTCCTCCCAACATCCTCCCAACATCTGCTCGGTCAATCCCCTAGACCCCAGGGTAATCAATGCCGGCAGGAACTCCTCAGGAACTCCTCACTACTATGTTCCAGATAATTTCAAATTTTCAGTCAGTGTAAGGGACGCTGGACCCGTTTTCCAGCAGGTGCTGCTCCCCACCAATAGACGGAGCCTATGAAAAAAAAAAAAAAAAAAAAAAAAAAAAAAAAGACAGCAGTTTTGGTGTCTACTGACAGCAGTTTTGTCTACTTGTAAGTTGTAGAAGACTGGGTCTGTGAGTCAGTGGCCAAGCTGGACACGGCTTTGGGGCTGGAACTGACGGCATTGTACCGTGATTTTGATTTTGTCATTCTTCCTTCGTTCTAGGTCAGAAAAGAGTACGAACACAGTTGCTATAGGGAATTATATGGTATGTACTATGTACTATGTCGGGAAAGTAAACGGGGGCTGAAATGGCCCCTTCTTGTGCAAATCGGAAGCCCTGCGTTTATGCGAAGGCGAGTCTCTTAACCCTTTTGATCATTCGATTAAGGACTATTGTTTGCACGAAATAATAAATATAGCTTCAAGCTGACCCCTTTCGAGTGGACCAGGGAATAGCTGACCCCTTTTCCAACTTCTTTTCAGGAGCGATTAGCCCCCACCCCCAGACAGGGCCAGACGGACTTTTGATTTGAGTGCGTGGGGCTGTAGTAGAGGGGGGGGCTCTTATACCTTATACCCAGCCCCAGGAAGTAGAGGGGGGGGCTCTCATACCTTATACCCACCCCCCAGGAAAGATTGGTAGGAGCAATGGTGGACTCCCAGGGGAAGGAGATGGACAGCAGTAGGCACCTCAACGGAATGACTGATGGGCATGCTTTCAGACCGACCCTCGCTGCAGTTAATAAGGATATTGGTGACGATACCACCAATCTTCCAGTCATGGACATAACTTCTGCTGTTGACATGATGTGGGGCGCTACGACCGATGTAGGAAAGACGGTCGTATCTGCAGGGCTTGCAGCTGCTGCACTCAGGTCTCGAAGTCTGTCTGCGGCTGAAAGACATGTGACATATATTAAACCCGTGCAGACTGGGTTTCGTACCGACTCAGACTCGCGGGTGCTTTATACGTCTGTTGCGAAGATGATGACGAGGAATGAAAATGGCGTTGATTAACTTCTAAATTAATGTCATCTGCCACTTCGATGGAACTGTAGCTGCTATCGTGGTTATCTGAGGCCTCGGCGCTCGCTGAAATCTCTGCGTGGCAGCAGTCAGTCGGCAGAGAGGGGGAGACCTTGACTACTTATCCCACTCGCCAGGACACGCGTTTGTTCTTAGAGTGTCTCATGATGTGGGCATGGAAAAATCCAGTATCCCCCCATTTAGCAGTATGAAGGGGGGTCTGGTTAAGGACGAGACGGTGGTGGAGGGGTTGAAGAATGTGCTTCGGCACTTTGCGAGGCAGGGAAAGGGGCAGGGGCAGGGGCAGGGGAAGGGTGCCTCGACCTGTCCAGGTGCAGATCATCAGCATGGAGAAGAATTAGGGAGGTCTATACGTCAGGATACTGGCAGCTTGTCCATTGTGGAGACAGCGGGGGGTGTTGCGAGTCCAGGATCATCTGGGACACTCCAATGTGATGTGTATAGTCCCTTGCAGATGCCCGCATTGCTGGTGGGTGATGGGAGATTGGGAGGTATTTCCACAACGATCTCCTCATATGAGTTGCTGCGCCTCAGAGGGTATGATGTCGATGCAGTTGTGATGATTGACTATGGACTAGGCAATGCCGGAGCTGTGCGCAGACAGCGTCCCACAAGCGTCGTTGTTGTGCACAGCAGCACTTTCCTTCCTCTCTCTTTGTGCCTGCACCAACTGCTTGACCTGAAACTTGTAGTGCTGAAGTGGCAAATTTAATAGGACAATAGCTATACAGCTGGTGGTAATTCACTAAATCCCTGCGATAAGCCGCGGGTAGATTTCCACATGGCAGGTGAATTGCCACCTGCTGTGATGGGTTGATCAGCAGGGTCTGCCTCACTGCAACTCATCTGAGAGAGAAGTCCATCCACGAGGAACCAACAGACTCTCTCTCTCTCTCTCTCTCTCTCTCTCTCCTGTCTCTTATACACATCTAGATGTGTATAAGAGACAGGCTTTCTTCCATGATGCCTGAAGGTGAAGGGTTCAA
>BFEA01001161.1:11652-23381 GCA_003427395.1 Chara braunii
TGTGTGGGTGGGGGGGGGGGGGGGGGGAGGACAGTCACCAGAACAACCCCTTTCCCACCCAGATGCTAGATAGCAAAATTTAAAGACACTTCAAAGACCCTTACCTGACAATCCTGTATGTGATATTTTAAATGACTGTGATGTTTTGATCTGAAAGGATTTTATGTGTCTCAGCATCGAAGTTCCCGATGCGGTCCCAAGTCTCAGAGTCCAATGTACCATAGAGTCCCATTCACAAGGTTCCGCTAGGCCCCATAGGCCTCGTCTGTGTGGTAGGTCCAGTTGGTTAGGTAACCCTTGGTAGGCCAAGTCCTCCTGGGCTATCGGTCTGTCAGTCCAGTTGCAGCTCATTCCCAGGAAAGTCTGTGAAAACTGTGGATGTGTTGGAAGCCGACCGCAGCCAACAAGGAAGGGTACCAGTCCAGAAAAGTCCAAGATTGGAAACTGCAGCGAGTACAAAAAGTCAGGTGGCAGCGAAGTGTCAACACGGTTTTGCATTCGTGCCTGCCACAGAAGTGCTGTTGCGGTCTTGTGCGGTCAAGCAGCAGGCGAGGCTGCAAATACTCTGTAGTCGACGGCGCCTGGTGCCATAGCTTAGTAGAGGGAGAGAGAGAGAGAGAGAGAGAGTGACATCGAGTGAAGAGGAAGGTATTCACAGAGAGAGAGACATCGAGTGAAGAGGAAGGTATTCAGAGAGAGAGAGAGAGAGAGAGAGAGAGAGAGAGAGAGAGAGAGAGAGAGAGTCATGTCATGAGATCAATGGAGATCAATGGAATGTGTCGATGAAACGGCACTTTCAGGTGCGCAATGTCCAGCACTTCTGTGTGCTTGAGCATGGGGTGCATACACACCTGTTTGCCTTCCAGCAACATGAACCATATTTTTGAAATATTTTCTGTTCTCTACTGGTGCTCATCCGCATATGAAAAGTAGTTCTACATGGGGAAGGCAGGAGAAAGGAGGGGAAGGGGGTGAAGGAGGTGGGAAGACGAGAAGGAGAGTGAAGAGAGGAGAAGATCAGGTGAGAGAGGAACGTCATTGGGTCCTTAAACCACCAGTACTTGGCCCCACTATCGGCCGCGGAAAGAAAATAGAGTAGAAACGTTTCTAGTCGGATGAATTTCGGCACCCCTGTAGTGTCCCGTACGACGTGGGAAGACGAGAAGGAGAGTGAACAGAGGAGAAGATCAGGTGAGAGAGGAATGTTATTAGGTCCTTAAACAGCCAGTACTTGGCCCCTCTACCGGCCGCGGACAGAAAATAGAGTAGAAACGTTTCTAGTCGGATTAATTTGGGCACAACTTTAGGAAGTACTGGTGGTTTAACACTCACTGGTAGAGCAGACTGCTAGAGACTGGCGCAAGATGGCCAGTCTGCGGTTGCCGATTAAAACGTGTTGAGAAGCAGGCATTACCCACACGGTAAATGGCCACCTCTGCAGACCAGACAGGACCGGTATCAGGAAAAGACGGGGAGGGGACGCCGACTGTTCGCTGAAGCCACGGGCTACAGCGCCTGTCACTCGCTGCGCCCACTTCCGAGGTCCTCAGCACCCAGCAGGGTGTGGGGGTTTGCGTTGGCTGTTCCTGCCCCTTTTTTTTGTTTTTTTTTGTGTGTGTGTGTGTTACTCCCCCATTCTTACCAGGTCGAAATGCCCTCTTCGCCACACATTGGAATGGTACAGAAATTAAATAAAATGAAGTAAATGAATCGGTCCCGCAGATCAGATATCCCGTTGAAATCCCTCTATGGGGTTCCTCCTGTCGATTCTCAGGAGGTTTGCGGGGGGGGTTATCAGGTTTCTCACGTCCCGCGGAGCAGGCCAGACGCCGTCTCTGTAGGATGTAAGATTTGCAAGGGCACTTCCATGTTGATTAGTCACCGATAAGGTCCATAAAGTTAACGACTTGAACATGCACTAGTGATACAGTAAACTTTGGGGCAATCACTACAGCCGGGGTCACGTCCCCACTTGAATGAAGGTCTCGAGAGCTTTCACTCTCTCTCAGATCAGACCGGCAGATCTCAAATCTCACGAGTACCTTTGCAGTTTGCTGTAGCCGGGTACAGGTGTCGCATCTCCTTTGTCGTACGGGTACATCAGCATCTGTATTCTCTGTTCGCAGGGCTTTTCTTTGTGGGGAAAAAAAAAAAAATTGAGGAACCAAAGGTAAATATATATATATATATATATATATATATATATATATATATACGATATATATGTATATGTATATGTATATTACTATAATTGTCCCCTTTTCCCTCTTTTTTTTAATTAATTGTCACGAACTGGGGGCAGAGCAGCTATGCAGTCAACATTGGGGCCAAAAGGATTCACGGGTATCTCAGCAATCAAGAATGCAAGAATATCTACTGTAATAGGCGCGGTCTCCGCAATAACCGAATTACACCAGCAGCAATGATCAGCAGTGGGCCCTCTTCTTGTTCACAGGATATGTGTCTGCCGAGTTTCTGCCCCGACCAATCACGTTTTCACGCCAGAGCACTTTATGCTGAACCTGAAGAGGATGTTGTTCCTTCGAGATTAAACTCGACCCTTTAGTTTCACAGTTCATCACAGACACCTGGAATTACCCCAGTGAGATCTTTTCACACTCGGAGATCTGGCATGCGGGGGAATTAATTTAGCAGGTCCTTAGCGAAGAGGTTTGTCTGCTCTGTGTAATAAGCGAAGTCGGAAAAATCCGTCAGAGTCCAAGTGCCCAAACAGGTGCAAACAATCATGTCCCTTGTCGCTGCGTGGTCTTGAATCATGCGCGCCGGTAGTGTGACTTCATTAGGCGAGGCCCGAGTTTGTAATGAATCCACAGTATCATCGGGCATAAAACATCAAACAGGCCCTCCAACCGCAGAATTTCAGAGAACGGAGAAACGCTTGTTACTCTGCTCCATTCAGCTTTCTTGATCGGATTTCGGAGCTTTCATAAAAGAATCCAAGTGATCAGTGGCCATTCAGGGATTGACTGAAAAATAGATAACAGACTTGATTAGGCCACTGATTACAATCGACTTCTTCCTTCCCCTCGAGGCTTTATCAGCAGGTTGATTCTTCACTTATTGCAACTGGCATGGCCCTTACCCCACGCACCCCTTTTTCTCTCATTGTACGTTGAATGAGCCCGGATAATTTTTGGGCCAGTAGAATAATTGTAACGATACTTCTCTCACACGGTCTCGTTCTCTAGCCCTCATAGGTTGTTCACTACAACAAGTTGAGCACTCTCTTCCTCACATCTCATTCCCCCTGACCGTAGCTCCCTCGACTCTTAACACACTAGGCCGCGAGCAGGTCCAATAAGACGAGTTCTTGCAATCAATTATAACATTAATAATAGAAACAATGTCAGTAATACTTTTGCTGGCTCCGATGTCTTATTCACCACATTCCACATTCCACAACGCACTGCAAACTGACTTCTTCAGACATTACAGATCACGGCGCAAAAGGGCGCGACCACAGACCAGCCGCCGACAGCAAGGAAAGTCGTGAGATGGTGCATTAAACGAGAGCTCCGCTCGTTGATCTCATAGCCCTCTTTTTTGTCTCTTACAAGCACGGCAGCAGCTCGTAGAAACGAAACCGCGAGAGAGGTATTCCCGTAGTATCCGCCAGGGGACAAGGGTTGTGCACATCGTGCATGCCCCTTCAAGAGCTCCCCTGTTCAAATTCTCCCATAGTCGTCTTCGCTCTGCAGGGGGTTCTCCTTCCCTTTTGGTTCCCGCCTTCATTCGCTCACCATTCAGTGTTTGTCCCCCCCCAGAATCACGATTACTGGGTACACCGTGTACACGTTCTCCCTCTGTGTCACGCCTCTTCTCGCTGTATGTGTCACACATCTTCTCGCTGTCTAAGTCACACAACTTCTGGTTGTCTGAATGACGCGTCTTCTGGTCGTGTCCGCCTTGCACACCCAGCGAACACGCCCCCTATTGGGGATGCCCTCAATTGTGTGTGCGATACACTAGGTACGCCTAGCACATGCGAGAAATAGCCGTTGTCCGAATACCCCTTCCCTCAGCTAGTCCGGGCTATATCCAGCAATGACATCGGCTGAGACCACACTCAATTTCTACCACGTCGCTTGGCAAGTTTCGAAAATTGAGTGCAAGTACCCTTGAACCATTTGCTCACTTTCTCGTTCACATGCTGCGTACACCTCGTACACCCCTCTCTACCCCGTTGGTCTCCTCTTTATCCCTTTGCGTATCACATGTAGTTGGGCCCCCCAAGAGAGCACTAGCATCGCTGGTGCTAGCAGTGCCAGCCCCTAGGCAGCGACAATACAAGGGTTTTGGGCCTACTTTGGTCCTGTGGTACCGTCACGGGTACTAAGGCCATAGTAAAAGCCCAGGCAAACCCCTTGTAGGTGAAAAAAATCCCTCAGCACGAACTTGTCGTTCGGATAATTATGTCACAATCGCACCGTTAAGTTACCGCAATCAAGGCAACATTGTCCCGTCGGCAATAATAACTAGAGTAGCCGGCTCAATTCCAGTGTCGTCGGATTAGTCGCCGTGATCAAATTGATGTGTCGTCGAGCCCATCAGTTGCTGTAACCAATTTAACAATGTCATCAAGTCATCATTCGTAACCCCCCATAGTTGTGTTGTGGCAATACCCGAACCCGTGACCACCAATACAATAGTAGGTCGCTTCACATCAAGAAGTGTCAACTTCCAAACTGCACTAAACCGTGTCGGTATCGAACTAATTATCGAAAAAAACTAATGGGATCAGATTGCAATATGCTGCCTCTTATCATGTAAGTGTCGAACCAATAACCGTACCATATTACTTTGGCCACCGTAACCAGGAGCCCAGTCCCGATGATCTGACCGCCGATGTGACTAATATTCATCCCATATAAGTGTTGGAATAATTAACGCCCGATAATCAAGTATCCTTCCGAGTTACCGTACAACACTCAGCAAGCCATGGGAATCCAACAAGGTACGGACACCGCACACTTGATAACCCCCGGGTTATAACAAGGATAATAATTAAGGAAAATCGGGTAAAATTCAGCGAGAGATAATAAATAAAGAAATTTGGTTTAAAACTTCAAATCGACGAGGAGAGATCAATAGGTAATTTCTGGTTAAAATCATCGAGAACGGAATTGGATAAAATTTTGTTTAATAATAAAATAACGACTTGTTTCTGTTTCTTTTTATCATTTTTAATTTTATTACACATTTTTAATTTCATCATTGAAATAAATGAAATTTGATGCCTCGTTTTCTCGTCAACTGGTCAACGTAGAAAAGGTCGCACGAAGGCTTATAAGCATAGCTTTGCCCCATGGTCGGCTGATCCAAAGACCGCCTCAAAATAGATGGAAAAGTCGATTACCAAAGATTAAGGGTTAGTATCGGTGGATGATCAGGGAGAATTCAGAGCCCATCTTGGACCGCTTAATTTTTCTGAACGCATCTGACAAAAATCCCAAAAAAATATCATCTAGTCGTTCGGTTGAAGATCCAATTTTCTCTATTTTGGGTGGCCGACAACTACTTGTGGCCGCCCGATACTGGTTCGGGTGTGGCCTGTGGATTCACCACATCTATTTCTAGCTGTCGTAGTCACTGCGGTGAATGGCAAACATGTCACAAGCAAAATGACTCCCACAATAGGATGACAAATGTGTGACGGTTGCAGTTGTGTAGGCACTGTCTATAACGTTCCAGCCACTGTCTCTAAATAGGACATGAGAAAAAAAAAAAAAAAAAACATGACATGGGTCTTACCCTTAGGCATGGTGAAGGTATTCATAGACATGTCCATGAATAGGACATGACATGGGCCATCTCCGACATACCTAAGGGTGTTGGAGATTAGTACTATGTTCACTGTCCTCCTAGGTATGGAAAAAAAAAGAAAAAAAAACTTGCATGGGCTATAACCTCATCATGCTGATATAACTTAAACCACTACCGTCTTCCCCCGAACACAATGCACCCTTATTTTGGTTGTATCTGGCTGGAAATATAGCTTGTATACATTCATTTTTAGGGTGTGTTATATTCGGGGGAAGATGGTAGTACCTTTCCCATATGCCAGTCGCAGGTAGTTTCGAAAGGCGGAAACCAAAAACGGGTCGCCGATTCGATTTATCGACGGTGGCCCTCCCCCATTTGGCCCCCGCGTTACTCGGCGCGTCTCGGCAAAATAATTGGGAAAGGTATTGATGGATTTAAAATGTTGATTGCCTGCTAGCCAAATATCAGGTACTCATCACATAGTGAAAGTGAGCAAGTTTATTGGTCTGCCACTGTCTGCCCTGTGTGTGTTTTCCTTGCTCTTTTTTTTTTTTATTTTTATTCTTCTTCTTCTTATTATTATTATTATTATTAATATTTTGTGCTTGTGTGAGTGTCCGTGTCGTGTAACTCCTCAAGGGGTTGAAAGATATTCAGCCCCACTTGAACCGAAAAATGTTTAACTGATGCGATTGCATCATGTGGTTAATTTTCCTCCACCCGATTGCTCCATGCCCCCCTCAAAACCCCTTTCCACAAATGCACACCCTCCACACTTCCACTTTGGTCCTACGGAGGACCGGTACACCCAGCGATGACAAAACCTGTTTGTGGTGCATTACAAATATTCCCTGGAATGTGAACAGATTGAATGATGGACAGTTAAGGAGGAACCCCCAAACCCATCGCCACTCCCTCAAAGGCATACAATTTCCTCGAAAGGGATGCCCCCACAAAGCAAAGATTCCCCCTTGCCTTTCGTCCCACTCCTTAATGGAAGAGCAATGATACCTGCCCTCCACTACAACAGCACCCCCTTGCCACTATCTTTCCCTAGTAGGCTTAATAAGTACCCTAATATCTCTTTCGGCCCCAGAATAGTACAAGTCCCCTAGTATGTCCCTGGCCCCTCAATATGATGCCCATGCAGGGTAGGGCTCTCCTCCTTTGGCGCACGTCTCAACCCTAAGAGGGATGGCCAGTGCTAGCAACTAACTCATGTAACCCCAATTGAGAGACTCTAAATATTTGAAATTTCGAATGGTCGGTCCGAACACAAACCAGGAAGAGTGTTAGTGAATATGATTGAATAGAGTCAAAATAACCGTCATAAATCATAAATATACGATCTACTGGATAATTACTCTATCTATTCTATAAATTAGAAATAACGATTATTAAATTAGCTCATAAAATTTTGAATTGAAATTTAAAGAAATTTAGGAGTTCAACTGCTTGGGATTGTCGAAGTATCTGAAATATTTGAGATCGTTTAGTCGACGGAAAATATGTATGCATAAAATGAATTTCATATAACTAAAATTGAGCGTATAAATTTGAAAAGAGGTTACAGGAATTTAGGAATTCAATCAATCATAAAATTTTTCGTGAGTCCCAAAGCCTCATGGTAATGATGGCAATGTCAAATATAATTAGGAAACTATCCAATAATTTTGATCCGCTGTAGTAAGTCCACGTATAACGTAAGTCTTTGGTAGGTAAAAGGGGAGAGACTATTAAGATCATGATGTTTGTTGCGTGATTTCTAACAGGTAATTGATTTTCAAGATTTTCCACAATGAAGACGGACCTACCACCTAAATAAATCTTGAAGATGTAATACAACAATCCCCGCATCAAAAGCGTTTGCGATCCAATCTTGACACGAGTAGAGGATAAACAGAATCACAAGACGACCATAACTGCAAAACAAGAGTCTAAGCCATTGATCATGGTGCCTAACACTATGAGCTCCCGACAAGTGAAATGAAAACAACGTTCAATAGGAGCTCAAAATATAGCTTTTCACCTCCAGCCGACTGAAATCGATTAAATAAAACACTGAGACTCAAATTGGATTGAAAGCGCGCTTGTTCTTTATGTTGAATATCTCAGGTAGCCCCGCCACCTATGATAGAAAAAATAGTCATGCGAACATTGAAATAGAAAAACGAACTAGATGTAAGATTGAATATGGAAGTGAGTTAAAAAAAAAAGTAAAAAAAAAAAAGTGAGTACACCGAGATTTCTGGCTCCGTGATGAAGGTGCGCACCCTACAAGAAGAACCACCCACCTGCAGAAACTCACCAAGAATTATTTTCATGAAAGGACTCCATACTCATCGTTATATATATGTATCCTGATTAAAGCACTAGTAGGGTGCCAAGTTTTGTCGAACTGTCAACGCAATTTTTTTCCTCTTCGTTTGGCTAGCACAACCAACCATTGTGGCCCGGTAGCCCCGCGACTCTCCACAACCATCAAGGGAGCACGACAACTGCTAACGCGCATGGAGGTGTCAGGTCGATGTCAAGGAGTGTATTCTGGTCCTATTCATTCCCCTACTCCATGTGAGATTACACCGCCCCATATTGCCCCACTTTACCTAGCCACCCACCACTATACCACTCTGGGTCATCATGGAGCGAAAAAACATCATACTTATACCCTGGTTTTCCCATACGCTAAATTATACCTATACCCATTCCCACCATACCTCTAGGAACATAAAATTATGTTGATGCCCAAATGCATGGCAACAAATTTAGGTATGCACAAACGAGCGTAGCGCAGTTGGTACACAAACAAGTTGTTGGAACAGACGAACAATAGTAGGAAAGTTAGGGGTGTTTACGTTGCCCCGCTGTCGAGCTTTCGGTAGATCCTAGAGTGAGTGTTTCCTCATTGAAAATGAAGAGCAGAGTTCAGCAATGGCTTTTGTGCAGGGATGCCTACTACCGTCTTCACCCGAAAACAACGCTCGGGTATTTTATTCAACTTACCCTAAAAATATCAAATTTTCGTTCTTACTCACTTTTTAACGCCTCTAAGAATATAATGTCGAAGCATTATATTTGGATAGAACGCTTGGGCGCTATGTTTGAATTTTTCGTACCCAGAGTGCCTTGTAGAGGTAGTATACACAGGTTTTAAAGGGGGTTGAAAAAGTTTTGACTTCCAAGGGGTATGTTTCGGTTTGATTTTGTATTTTTATTTTGTACTACCGAGTTGAGAAGGAATTAAGAAGTTGTGTGTGGTGTATGGGAGAGTGTTGGCCATAGCCACTGCTGCTACTCGATGGGGGTGGGGGAAGTAGATGGGAGGCACAACCACTGTCAGAGTTATCGGTCTTTGCGTTAGTCGGCCCCACCCAACGGAGGCCCTGGCCTACTCTTGACCACCCTCGATTAGGGTCGAGGTCAACATGCATCCCTAAATTGTGAGAGTTGGCTATGCTTGCAGGGGTCCTCTGTATAGGCTGAGTACATGGGCACCTAGGCTGCAGGCCCGACACCTAAAATTATGGAAGCGGGAAATGAAAATGCGACCTCCCATCCACTTTGTCAACGGCGGGCCCAACATTTGATGTTTCAGCCTCGTTTTCTTGTGGCGACAAGTTTCGAACTGCAAGGTTGGGGCTATCTACTAGTGGATTCTGCCCCTTTTGAAGAGACCCTCAACCAAAAGTTGGTCACATCTAAGGGGATGTGAGGTAGCTATGCTTGCAGGGGTTTCCTATATAGGCTGAGTGGTAGTGGTAGGTAAATAGTGAAAGGTCAAGTTGAGAGAATAATTTAGGAGAGGAGGGGGGGGGGGGGGGTTGGGGCACATTGAAAAAAATGGGCCCAACCCGGGGTGGCCGGGGGAAAGCCGGGGTGGGGGGGGGGGGGAGGGGGCTTTGGGGCCCCAAAAAAATAAATTTTTTTTTTTTTTTTTTTTTTTGGGGGGGGGGGGGGGGGAACTTCAATAGAGTCACAAAAATGAGTTATAATTGCACTATGGGGCGAGATACAGTTTGCAATTGCACTTCGGGCACCGTACCTGGCAAGAAAGTTGGGTTGTATACAAACCCCGAACTGCAATTTGAAACATTATCTTGGCCCATAGTGCAATTATAACCCATTTTTGCGACTCCCGCGTAGTTTTCCTTTTTGGGGGGGTAACTTAAGTAGAGTCACAAAAGCGAGTTATAATTGCACTATGGGCCAAGATACAGTTTTAACCATGAACGGCTCCGTTCTATTGGTGGGGAGCAACACCTGCTGGAAACCGGGTCCAGCGTCCTGTGATATATGAAAAAATCAGAATGTTGACTTATGTCAGCTCAATAACAACTCAACAACTCTGATCCCACTGCCAGCATCGACCATTAATCGAACAACAAATAATTATCGTAACCAGGAAGATGATTGTGTATGCTAGTGGAGTCCTCCCCGGGGGGCTCAAGGGAAGAGCTCCATGTGTATGTGTAGGTGAACAGGGAAGATTGACACTTCAAGACAAGATTTCCGCCAGGGAAAGGGCATGGGTTGGGAAGGGTTTCTGTATTGTTTCCTTGGGCACTGGGCCAATTTTTTGGGGGTGAAGACGGTAGCAGTTTTAGTATGAAAGTGTTTTTAGATTTCTCGTGCAAATCTCCTGATGGCCTCATCATGGATAATAAACCGCTACTCGTCATAATGAATGGCTTGGATTGGAGGCCGATCTCGATTGCGATCTGGGCCATTAGTGGGGGAGAGATTGAATCCTTTGTCCTTGCTTGATACTTCGGTGGTGCCTCGCTCCATGGAAGTAGGGCTTGGGGATAGAAATTCTATTGTCATCGATTGAGATAGAATGCGGCGCACATGGGCGGGGTGAGGGAAAGAGGCTTTATTATTGTTGGCTTCAGAAACGAGACTTCAGTACCATTGGCTTCACAAGGGTGGGCCGGGGGGAATGATATTCCACTGAATTCCTCCCCGCCCTGATATCTTCAGTCTACGGGCCTCGTTCAACACCATTTGGAATTTGTTGTTTTCAAGGAAGCGTCGTTGGACCCCGCCCTAATGACGTACTCTTGAAATCAGTAATTGTTTTCACATCCCCGCGGCTAAGTGTCTGCCCTTGAAACGGAAGTGTGACCCAGGCAAATCAACGAAAATCCCAAGGGTGCCTCCTGAGGTCACTTGGGGCGCAAGGGCTGGACCCTACAAAACGGGTAATATACGAACCTTTTTTTTTTTTTTTTTTTTTTTCCCACCAATCACCACTGTTCCTGTTGCAATGCCATTAACACTTCGGTTTCAAGGACGATTGTCTCAAGGGTTTCGTTAAGGGGTTGTGGAACGAAAAAACAATTTAGGAAAAATTAATCACCTTCCGTGAGTTAGGGTGCCCTTGAAACTCAAGTATTTTCAAGTGGTGTCGAATGAGGCCCTATCCCGGCTGGAATTTTCCTCGTTTCCTTTCGTTAGGCTGGCAAGTTTCGCTGTGGGTTCCAGGCCTTTCTTGAATGCTGCAAGCTCACTTGGGTCTAGGAACGAAGAGCCTGCATTGTAGGCCGATGAGATTTCTTTCCCATCGGTCGCACAAACAGTGCCTTTTGGCTGGTGTCGCCCTTTGCGACCTACCTGCAATACGCGACCTACCTTCAGTATCATACATGCACTACCGGGCCTACCTACCCTACACGACCCATTGACTTACCGTGAGGGCACGGGTGTGCAGCCCGTAGTTTGTATATGCTTGATTGATAAAGGGTGTGTTATTGGTGATGTTTAGAAGTATGCACTTGCAAATGCAATGCAGGTGTGTCGTTTCAACCTGCGGCCAAGGTCGCGCCCTTTCCGATTTCAAACTTTTTCACTTTTCCACCCTGCCGCTGCTTTGCCACAGTTTTGACCAAAACCCAGCGCGCGGTCCCACGGGCAGCTACCGGTCCTGCATTTTTCAAAGAAACTGC
>BFEA01001162.1:0-14854 GCA_003427395.1 Chara braunii
ACGGTCCCAGTCCTCTGAGCGACCAGAAATGACGGTCTCTAGTTGTGCTCAGTGCACCCATCCATCTTGCTGTCTTTGGGGGTTACTCTTAAAATGTAGTGCGTCCAGAATCAGGGGTACCCTGAGTTCTCATAATTCCTGCAGCCCGGTCATCCCAAAGCACTGTCAAAACGCGGACTTAACCCTGAGCCTAAACCCCTAAACTGCCGTTTTCAGGCGGCGCACTACTTGTGGCCGCCTGACAACGTGTCATCAGTCGGGCCATATCTCCCGGGACTGTCCACATTGGCCTGCGCAAGCTCGAGTCGGGGTTGCTCCTGTGGCCGCTGCGCCAGTGGATGAACGGTCCAGGAAGGGTAGGAACGATGCTCGAAGAGATAGAAGGCGGGGGAAGCATGTACCGAGGAAGCAGTGAAACTTATATCACTCGATCAATATATGGCATTAGGATATCCAGGGTTAGGGATGATCGGGACCATCCAACCGGCGGATGAGTGGAAGGAAGTGGCCGAATGGAGACCTTCCCCAAACGAAATGGAGTCAGGCGGTCCTTCCTTCGTAAAAGGAGAAATCGACGTTTTGAACATTGTTCGGGCCTTAGACCACCGGATTCCATTGTCGGTTGCCCATTTGCTGTTTATATCTGAACAGGCTAATGAACGCATGCTGCAGCATTGCAAGGCGAACAGAAAACGATTCGCTCTTAGCAAACTGACAACGACGAAAGGGAAGACCCTAGCTCCTGATGACAAGCTCGAAAAGCCCAGCACGTCAGACGCAATACGGTTGGGACTAATCCAAAAAGACGATCATTTCTTACGCATTAAAGCCATTCCGTGGAAATCCGCGGAATGTGACATCGAAGTATGGGGAACCCCGTACAATGCTCTCATCGATTCACGGGCAGTTGTTTTAGCCATATTACTGAGGGTTGTGGAAAAGGCTGGGTGACGGAAAGATCTGATCACGCTAACCGAGAAAGACCATCTCGTCTCAGCGGATGAAGAGAAGATAAAAGCAGTGGGAAGAATGACGAATGTCGCTTTTCACTTGGGAAAGATTCATGCTTTAGGGGATGTGGTAGTATTGAATGTCAATACCTACGATGTACTTCTGGGATTACCGGCGCTCGTCGCACTGCGGGCCAATCTGGACTTCGAACGACGATTGGTAATCCTGCGAAATACAGGCGCGAAACCGTATGTTATTGCAATGCGCCTAACTCTGCGGACCATGATGCCCCCAACTCAGAAAATTCCTTCGTCCCCCGGAGTCTCTCTCCAAGTAATCACCTGGGAACTAGGTTACCTGATCGGACGTCCGGGACCCCCTTGACCGTCCGGCGTTTTCCGCTCTGACAACTGGTCGAACATCCTCCCTTGGCAGATTGTCCGAGCCCGAACGAAAAAAAAAAAAAAAAAAAAAAAAAAAAATGTCCTCAAAAAAATCTGAAAAAAACTATGTTATGCAGAAACATAAACTGAACAACTTTTGCCTTGGGATCATATCGAAATTCGTTGTCCATTTAAAAAAAAAAATAAACAAATTAAAGGCACCCCCAATTTTATTTTTTTTTCGTGCATTTAATTGCTAAAAATGGAGTAGTCCGGGCCCGAACGTCCAGGACCCCCCTGACTGTCCAGCCAGGATGTCCTGCCATCGGACAACTGGTAACATAGCCTGGTGGAAACCAACTCGGAAAGTCGAACATGAGGATGAGGAACGTAGTTCCCCAGCGAATCCGATAGCGAAAATGAAGCCGATCTCGATACGATCCGACAACTGATTCGCTATCCAATCCAACATAAGTCTTCCAAAACCTTCGTCCTTACGGAAAGAAACCTGCAAAGGACTCGGGCTTTGATTTTTGGAGAATCCCTCGTACAAGTATCCCGGATGATCGACTCTTTGGAACCCCCTCGAACCCTATACAAAGCCACGGCCCCACTTCTCTCGAGATACCAAAAGAAGAAGGCGTTTTGCGACATCACAGGGCTGCCTCGTTCCTTACTGTCACCCGATAAGGAGGTGCGATTATTACGCTTAGGGGTCAAAAGCGAAGTTTTAAAACCCCCTGGGCGCGACGACTCTACACTTTACGAGCTTGGGATTAAGATCGCCGAAAAGACGGTTCCCTGGCAAGACATTAGCGACGGTGTGACCCTGGAAGAACACGTGGCTATCCAAGAAGAAGACGCTTAGATGGTCGCCACCGTGTTCTCCTGGCGGTCGGATAACTCCTTTATTTCTGCCCCCCCTACTTAGAACGACCACAGAGTAAACACGAAACATGTGGCGGTTACCATACACGGAAAGCCGTACGAACTGCATGTGTCTCAGCATATACCTAACGAAACCCATCGACTAATTGCGGATATCCTGACTGAATGTCAAGAAGCGATTAGCGTAACGGATACGGATATTGGATTATCTTTAGTTATTCAACACGAGATTCAGACCGGAACGCATCCCCCGATCCACTGTAAGCCATACTGATATTATCTCGCAAAAAGAAAAATTGCGCTACAAAGGATCAGGGAGTTTGAGGCTAATGGATGGATCGAACCAGCAACAGGACCTTGGTCATTTCCCGTGGTCTTAGTCCCGAAAAAGAGCGGGTCGATTCGTATCTGCATTGATTACCGAAAATTGAATGATATCACGATCAAGGATGTGTATCCCCTTCCCCAGATTGATGATTTGTTGGATGCGATTGGGTGTGAGAATTATTTTAGTAAGTTTGATAATCGCCACGGATTTCATCACATCTTGGTTGGGGAGGAGGATCGACCGAAGAAGGCCTTCGTATTATTCAAGGACACATGGCAGTGGATTCGTTGTTCGATGGGAATCTGCAATGCACCAGCCACATTCCAAAGGGCGATGAACGCGACCTTTCAAAATTTCATTAACAAGATTCAACTGACGCAGGGGATGATTAATTTCTGCGTTATCGTGTACATGGATGATATTCTGGTCTACTCGGATTCATTTTATGGGCATGCACAACATATCGAATGAACGTTGGGAGCGCTGCGGGACGCTGGGTTCAAAATTACACGGAAAAATAGCGATTTCTTCCTCTTAGAAATCTCGTTATTGGGCTACGTAGTGATGCGAGGCAGGTTGAGGCCAGATTCGAGAAAGGTCGCAGCGGTCCGAGAGGCTCCCACGCCTACGTCACTGACACAAGTTCGAGCCTTTTTGGGACTGGCATCGTACTACCGCAGATTTATCAAGGGTTTCGCGGCGATGTGCGCGACCTCTAACGAACCTTCTGCGTAAGGACCAGCCCCTACGGTGGGACACTGAGTGCGAGCGGGCCTTTGTCACTTTGAAGGAGACCCTGGTTACTGCGCCTATTTTGATCCACCCGAACCCGCAAAAATAGTTCATTCTCATTACAGACTGGCAGCCTGAAGCGATCTCCGCAATTCTAGCCCAAAAGGGGAAAGACGGTCGTGAACACGTCATCGAGTACGCTTCTTGGACAGTGCCTGACGAATGGAGGAACGATTCAACACCTAAGGGAGAGTGTTACGCAATGGTTTGGGGAATTCAACATAATTTCCATCCGTATCTCTATGAACAAAAAATCCTCCTTGTCACGGATCATGAGCCCTTGCGGGCCCTCAAGAGGCTCACAAATTACACGGGCATGATTGGACGCTGGGCTGTACGGCTGCAAGAGTACGACTTCGATATCGTCCACCAGAAGTCGGAGAAGCACGGGAACGCTGACGGCTTGACACGCCTGCATCGACCCGACAAGGTGACCAGGAGATTACCCCGTGGAAGGAACCAGAACCAACCAACGAGCGATCATATGGACAGGTGGCCATCCTTCCTTGAGCTCCTAAGGGGTGATCAACACGATGGCGATGGAGCGCGGAGGTAATCCCGAAGGTCCCCTTTCTCCTTTCTCGTCCTCCTTTTCCTCCCTACCTGACAAATATTTATGTGAGGCAATCTCGAGTCTACTCGGTCCCTATGCGACCGAGCGGGGAAGGCTATGTCGAGTGGGTAGATTATCGGCGATGTGTTTCCCGAGCCCATGGTTCTTGTATCCGGTACCGGAATACGGACAAACCCTGGTTGTGTCCTTTGTGTCGCACTGATGAAATCCCGACGGAGGCTCGATTTCTCAAAGCCACGTCCGAAGGACTAGAAAAGACCCGACGGTTTAGAAGGGCTAAAGTATGGACAAATGTCGTCCTGATAGCTACGGTTGTTGGGAACCCCCTCAGAGATTTCACAAAGGAAGATCGGAGATGGGCCAATGAGAGGGCTCGGGACTACCGATGGAAGGAGGGACGGTTAGAAAAACGAAAAACGGACGGAAGCGGGATTTGAATGTCTGTCCCGCATCCGTTCGTGAGGTACGACTGGGTTAAGTCAGCCCATGAGGAAACCGCGGCTCATTTCGCTCTCTGAATCACGGAGGCAGCGATTGATAAAAATGAATGGTATTGGTCAAACATTTGCGACGATGTTAAGTTCAGTGTCCGAAATTGTCAGGTCTGCGCTGCTGACAAGGCGCCGATTCAGCCGCCTAGGTCGATAGTGCCTATTGTAGTCAAATGGCCATTCCAGAGGGTTAGTATGGACACCACGAATATTGTCATTCCCCCTGGACCTAATAGCTGCGAGTATTCAATTCTAGTGGGTTTCATAGACCATTTCTCGAAATGGATCGAGGCCTATCCGTGTAAGACGCGACAGACAGTCGAAATCGCGCGATACGTCAACCGTTTTCTCGGGATGCACCAGGACACCGAGGATATCCTGACGGACAACGGGGCATAATTTAGAGGGGAAGTCTTGAGGAACCTAGTCCTGCATGGCGTCTCCATCCGCAACACTGCTCCCCACATGTCGCAATCCAACGGACTGGTGGAGAACGCCAATCGAGTGATTAAGACCGCCTTGCGATGCAATATCGCGACGAATGACACGAGGCCTTGCCCCGATATCGTGGACCATATCCTCGCTATCCACCAGGGGACACCCCACGAGTCCACGGGTCTCTTCCAACTACGGACTAATAGCCTGCCTTGTGTAGCCCTACCGAGCCTAAATGATGACACGGCCCTTCCGCGATGGAAAAAGCCCTCCCCCGACTGGCCCGAAAAAGACAGCATATGACGGAAATGGCCCACGGTAGAGGGGTCCGGAGGTACGAGGCCCGGAATGGGAATGCTCGGCCTCGGCCCCAATATAAATTCGGGGACATCGTGCAGGTGAGGAAATGTGCTCGCCAAGGCAAGTTAGCGCCACGATTCTTTGGGCGATTTCGCGTGGTCAAGCTTGGTCCCAGTGGGGTGAACACGGTGCGGTTCGCGCCGGAGGTGTTGGGGAGTCGGTCGACTCGTCCGATCATTCAACTCGTGTCCTACCTCCGTCCTCTCCCTTCTTCCCCTTATCCTCCATCATTTGCATTGTCCTTGACCAAGACGAGGACGACGACTCTCTAGAATCCTCCTTTCTCTCTCAACCATCGTCTTTGACCCCGCCTCCATTGCCATTAGCTTTTCGACGGAGCAGGTGATCAGCGAACGATTGATGGTGCCTGAGGGAGCCTTCTCGGCGATCCGACAACTACAGCATCCTCGGTGGAGTCCAGATCTTCTCCGATTCGCGGACTTCTTCAGTATGGTGGCCATCCACGCGGCAGCGGAGTTCCAATTCAGGCAGTCTGGGGTGTCACGAGTGTTGGCTGAGGCGTCGGTCTTTTTGCGACTGTCCCCACCCGACGAGAGCCACGTGTCGGTCATTGTCGTCTTTACAGGCGACATTACAACACTGCACGCAACACGGCATACCGCCATCTTTCAACAACTGCGGGACCGGGCAGTGCGCCTTACGACCGAGTGGGTGCGACTGTTGGCTCAACCATGAGATCGCGTCGTAAGCACTGATGAGTCGGTGTACAGCGGAACCTTTGTGAGATTGTATTACAAAACGAGTTTGCGAAAGAAGTGTTTCCTGTGATTTCTTGGACGAAGCAACTCTGCTGACGAGCCCGTAGGATTCAGACGCGAAGCGTCTGCTCTTCGAGCCTTTGCCAAGGTGGAGAACGTCATGTGCTAAGAAATGGAATCCTTCTCCTGTAGTGACTATGCGAGTTTGATCAGGCACAAAGTGCAGGCCCATGGGTTGGAGCCATTGTGATAGGAACCCTTGAGCGCCCTGAGCAACTCTTCGAGCCTTGTGAAGAACAACGAAATCATTGGCGTATCTTACTAGGATAACTCGGCCTTCGGCCGCCTGTTGCTGAGCCCACTCATTCAAAGCATTCTCCATTCCGTGCAAAGCAATGTTGGTCAGTAAAGGCGATATAACTTGAGGCTCGCCAGAGTTATATATAGTTATGGGCGGCCGAAGGCCGAAACCAGTCATAACGTCTGCTTTCAACCAGGCCTTTCGACGGACGACATCGATCTTCTGCTTCGAGTCTCCTCCACCACGCCAGAGGTCGCCCTTCCACTGCTTCGTCCCTTCGCTCGGCCTCGATGAACCATCACTGTCTCTCTACCTTCAGTCTCCCCTCCGATGTTCCTACGTTTTGGCAATTTGCTGTGGAAGCGTCTCTGTCTTTCACGATTAGGCAATAGGACGTGTCAATTCTGGACGCGAGCAAGTGGACGCAGTGGTGGCAAGCATACGTGGCACTCAGTTTTTGCCTCCTTGACGTCGTCTTCCACTAGGCGGAGCCTTTTGATAACCACGAGGAGGACGAGATCCGCGATGATGAGATAGAGTTGCTGCTCGTCCAGGCTTGGAGAACGAACACGGAGGGCAATTTTCTGGGGATCCTGTTCGGGGAAGTGCGCGACAGCCACCTGGCATCCATCACGAACGAACTGCTGGTGTTTTTGAACCAAGTACTCGACGATCTGCCATTAGAGATTCTCTCGCGCTGTGACCAGAAGCCCGGGACAGCCATGCTTGTTCGCACGCTGGAGCCACATCTTTTGTGGTCTGCGTGTACGGAGTTGGAGGAGGGAAGCTACTAAGTGCCCTCGGTGGGTGCGTATCTACACGTCGATGTCACCGATGTTTCCACGTGGGACCCGCTCATCCGGCACGCTCCCGCAGGAGAGACGAGTGAAGAAGAGGGAGAGAACGACGAAGAAGAAGCATCGGCAGAGGAAGAAGATCGGGAATCCGATCCCAATTACCAAGGATCGGAGGACGCCGTCGGAAGAGGCCAGTTCAGGGCGGGCGGAATCGGAGGAAGAAGAATGTAGATCGGGGGAGTCGAGCGGTCCCGACGAGCTGAGCCGAGAAGAAAGAGAAGCTGTGGCGCATAGGAAACGGGCGGCAGCATAAGAAAAGCGGCCAATCGAAGAATCAGGAGGGCCACCACCGCAACTGCTGCAGGATGATCCGACGCGCAATCCAGAACCGCCGCGGGAGGAAGACGAACGAGATGGAAGCGCCACTGTGGAGGGATCAAGAAGTCGGCGCCACCGAAGAAGTCAATCGCCCTCCCAATCCTCCCGAGTTCGATCCGCAGCCCTTCGTCTACGCCGAGATGCGGGCGCTCGGGCTTCGTCCCCGATCGTTATCCCGTTGTCCCCGTGACTTCCTCACCGTCTAGCAACTCCTAGGCCGACCCTCGTTCCCTGATACGTGGCAGCCATTTCCCCTCTCCCTCTTCTATCACCGCTACGCCACCCGCCTGCTGGTCACCCTCTTCCCGCATGCTACTACTCGCTCACTCGTCACTTCCTTCCCCTTCCACGTCCTCCTTTTTAGTGTGGATTGGCGGGAGTATAATAATATAGAGGTCAACTGCGTCATCGCGGGCACGATCCCCGCATGCGAAGAATATGACGATTTCCGCGCTGCCATCCGCCGCACCCTTTGCACCCTCTACCCTGACTACCTCGCCTCTCTCCCCCATCAACGTCGGCACCCTCGTTTTCCTCGCATCCATCCTTCATTCATTACGTCCCACTCTCCTCCAAGGACGAGGAAGTTTACCGCTTCATGCCTCCTCTCCCCTAAGTCTATCCACCACCTCCCCCACCCGTAATTAAATTGCCTTTCCCGGACAACATTTTGGATTGAGCCCATGTATGCCACGTCGGATGACTTCCACACTCAGATCCTACGTGTAAGTGGCACGTGCGAGGTCTACGTTGATCATCGGGTTAACGGATCGACGCGTGAAGCGTGTGAGCAAGAGGGAGCTTGCTCAAGATTGCAACCCCCTGGGCGTCACATATGTGATGAACCATTTCCTGTAATTGCGCGACTTTCTGCGCGAAGCTGCCTGGGCCCTGGGGAAATGAGACGGGTCGGATGGGTGAGTTGCAGGAAGATGGGTTGGTCGGGCTGATTGCGTGGATGCCCTCGTTTCTTTTTGTTTTTCGTGGAAATCTGTCGGGTCGGTGTCGGAAAAGTCCCGTGCTGACGATTGAGTAGCCGCGCCGTAGCGAGCACGACGGACAACGGTTGCCATGACCTCTTTCTCGTTCTGCCGTGAGCAGAAGGAATTTTGGCGTGATCATCGTGCGGGAATATCGTTTTTGAATTTTCAAATGATGCCGAGTCCCCACGGGCTCGCGGAATTGTTTTTCTTTTTCTGCTTTATCGGAATTTCCTTTTGCAATTAGGACTTAGGCTAGGAATTTAGGTACTCTGAATTTTGTTGCGTCGCGCTGTGCTGGGAACTGGGGTCTGACTCGATCGCGCCCTTAATCTTGTGTAACTGTCGTTTTTGGCGGGCGCGATTGTAATTGTATCTCTCTTCTTTCTTGGTTTCCTCGTGTTTGCCGGCCTTCTCCTTCTTCCTTGCCTTGCATACTCTGTTCTAACTGGCCGGAGCGCCTGCATGACCGGATCGATGCGTGGAGTGTGGCTACGACCCCCATGCCGCGGCCTGGCCATGCAGACGTAGGCACTCCCTCTCTTCTCCTCCTGTCCACCTGGGCCTAATCCCGTAGCTTTCATGCAGGCATGCATGCTATAAATTTTGCAAGCGCGATTAGTTTGCTCTCTAAGAACCTTGGAGTTAGCGCAATCAGTGAGGGTCGGCTAACGAGTCAGCTTGAGAGGTGAGTCGACGAGAGAGTTGGGCTATCCGACGAGCTGGTGTCTGGTATGCGGGGTTGACGTGCGGGGCCGCGACCGTGACAGACTGTGGCGCACGGGCGAACCCGGCTCGCATGTTCGAACCAAGCGGGGTGACAACTCTGAGTTGGTGCGAGGCGACAGACTGCCTGCATCGGGAGTGGAGAGAAAGAGAGAGAGAGCAGTTGTGGGTGTGGGATGAGGTTCTTTCCTTTGTCTATCTGTATAATTTTGGCTCCTGATATGACCGATATTGTCGCGGCCTTTTTTTACTTCTCTTTGTAAATCGTCTCGGATTTTCCTTGTCGTTTTTACTTCGTATGTATGCATGGAATGAATGTGAATTCCTTTTTATTAGTGATGTTTTCGGATTTCCAATCTTGTTTTGCGATGCCTGTTTCATCCCTGTCTACTATCCATTTGTGAGAGCTATACGCTCAGATCTGATTGAAAACGCTCGTTGTGGATGTTTGGGTTTAACCGTTAACTTTCGATCACCAAGAGTGTTGTGAGAAGTTGATTGTCCTTCCCCCTTTTTCCTCCTTTTCATCACATGTATGGCATGTAATGACTGGATCTCACCCAACGTAGCATGAGTAGGATATTTGCATGTATGCCAAACGCGATCGGTACACTGAACCCTGGGACCAATCCGTTGTTTCTCACGTGCTCGCTTGCGTACGACCGTGATCTCCAGAAAACCGAGTCGCTTCATACGCGCTCGTCTGCGTGAGTCAGCCTTGAACCCCCTATAAGGATGCAGGGGACCTAGCTTGCTAAACGGATATGGATGCGGAATTTCCCTCTTGGATGTCCGATCGTGAGAGCCTGAGGGACCCGGAATATTGCGAATACTGGGAAAGTGAACAACTCAAACGGCGGGGAAACTTATCCAATACATAAATCAGTTAGTAAAAGGATAAGAAATCCGGAATTCCCCTGTCTAACAGAGAACGACCGATTGTGCGCAAGGGACTTTCACTGTGCCGTAACTAACGATCCCAGGGGCCCCGACTACCCAGATACTTATAACACACAATATTTCATATCCCCCGGTGTCGTCGTTTATTACCACCAGGTTCCCTCCCTTTCACCACCTCCTCCCGTATCACCAGCTCACATTGGTGCCATGGAACTCCATTACCCGCTATTGGCCCCGCACGCCGTGCAAAACGTGTCGGCGGCACCAGGCATATCAAGCTTCGGAAATCGCTCGACGAACCCGAACCGAAGCCGATCGGCGCCAACAACTGGTCGAACCGCACGACCACCACTACAACCCACGAAGCCGACCACAGCGGCGCGACCGGCGAGGACGATAATCCCAGACCCGGTCTTCGCGTACCATCTTGCACCAGTATCCCTAAACTTGCCACCGGAGATCTCAGTTCTGACCTGGGACTCCACCTCCACTTTCCTAAAATCCTTGGCACACCCCTTTTTCGCACTTCCAGGCCCACATCTTACTCCAATCAGGAAGTCGTGCTGGGCGTGAGGTTTGGGCGTCACAGTGCAGTGCGAGATCACTGCACAATGGCAGAGTGCGAAGGACAATCTAAACTTGGTGCATACTAAGGTAGATATTGATAGGATCATTTCCCGTTTCTGTGAGGACTGGCTTGGGGGAAAAAGGGAGGGATGGCTGGCAAAGGTGTGCTGGTCGGGGGACATGACTCCGCAGGAGGAGCAGGAAGCCAACTTAAAAAGGGATTATTTACTACACTTTCATGATTGGACAAAAGTGGACCCGGGAGTTCCATTACAACCTGCCCAGGAGTTTGCTGATCCCTTTCCCCCCCATCCATGGGCCCTGGAGGTGCGCCCGGGGGATGATGCATGAGTCGATTAATCCGATATAATTCTAGGCACAATCTATGCTTATTAGGTCAGGGATGCGGTTTTGCGCCACTTCCATTAATATCTGGTTTGAAATGATTCAGTTAAGGGATGCCAGGACGGGGCCTGACTATCTGTTTTTTATCTTATGGAACGCTGAGCCCGATTCTCAGCATAAATTTCTCAGTACATTCTCAGGGAAGAGTCTAATGTTTAGTAAAGACACAATAGGCGCCATGAGGATAGTAGGTGGATGGAAGGGGTTAGGGCATGGAGGGAGACTCCACTGGTGCCCCCCGGTGTTTCTCTCCCCAATACCCGACCCTGCTGCAGGTTAGGTGTGGAAGAGTAGATTGGATATGGGACGCTGGACCCGGTTTCCAGCACAATGGCGTCACTTTCAATGATGTGCTGTTTTGTAAAAGATGTATTTAGGGGACGCTGGACCCGGTTTCCAGCACGTGTTGCTCACCACCAATAGATGGAGCGTCCCGCCAGGCAAAGCCTCAATCCCGGTGGTTCTTACCACCACCAGGATAGAGGCCTTGCACAAGGGCCTTGAAAAAAAAAAAAAAAAAAAAAAATGCTGAAAGAAAGGCCTCTCATGGATATTCTGGCCCACCTTCACTTAGGGCGGGCATGAGGCTTGCTGGGGGCCTTAGCCCAGAACGCATGCATGTCGGCAAGGCCCCAATGAGGGCTCAATCCTCACACATGTTCTCGAAGAAAATTCATTCTCAGGTTTCACATATGGGAAGCAGGTCAAGGAGAAGCCTATTTATTTTTATAACTCGGAACCCGCTGCCAGCGCTGTAGTGAGCTCAACCTGAGGCTTCGCTTCCATTATGGCTGAGAGACCATCACAAAGCACTGAGCAGCATTGATTATTTCCCTTTGGGGAGGATGTATGGCTTCTCTGCCTAATTGAAACCACCAGTACGTCCGAGGCACTTTTCTCCGGGGCTAGAAACACCCTGCGCACCAACAAAACGAACAGGCGCAGACCTCCTTTTGGACGGCGCTGCCAGCCATTTTGCTCCGGAGGCCGCGCCCCCAAAAGTTGCGGCAGCATGCAAGATGCATATTTTATTCTTTGGCTGGCAAACGTTTTTTTTTTTTTTTTTTTTTTTTGAAAACTAGTCTTGCTGCTAGGGAGGGTTATACTGGTGGTTCAAGATTATTCTTCTCCTTTTTACCTTGTCTCCAGTTTACAATGAGAACAATGCTCAGCATGCAAACCACCAGTATGTTTCCCAGCAAAAGAATAAAATATGTGGCTTGCATGCTGGCACAACATTCGGGGATCGGCCTCTGGAGCACAACGGCTGGCTGCGCCGTCCAAAGGAGGCCCTCACAGGTTCGTTTGTTTTTGGTGTGCAAGGCATTTCCGTCCCTGGAGAAAAGTGCCTTGGAAGTACTGGTGGTTTAAGTGAGCCAGAGAAGCAGTACATCCTTTCCAAAGGGAAATAATCAAACTGCAGAAAAATAATCTTAAACACTAGGGAGATATCCCGGGTGCCCAGGTCCCGACGTCACTCCCGGTTCGGCGACCGGGTGACCGGCCGGGGATGACTCCCGGCATCCCCAGCGCAAAAAAAAAAAAAAAAAAAAAAAAAAAAAAAAAAAAAAAAAAAAAAAAAAAAAAAAAAAAAAAAAAAAAAAAAAAAAAAAAAGCCTCCAAAAAAATCTGAAAAACAAGTATGTTGTGTAGAATTGCAATACAAACAACTTTTGGCTAAGGGTCACATCAGAATTCCTCACGGAACTGAAGATAAAAAAAAAACAAAAACAAATCACGCTAAGGCACCCCCCTTTAAACCCCTTTAGCCCCTTTAAGATTTAAAATTCATTTATACTCCCCTTCCCCCCCCGCAAGAGCCCGGATTTGGGCTCCTTTCAGAGAGAGCGGAAAAACCCCACCGCCAAAATTTTTATTATTATTTGTTTTTAATGTTTTTCCCCCATGCCCGGGTATCCTGGGCGTCAGACCCCTCCGGGTGTCACACCCGGGCGACCGGCCGGTCCAGACCGACCGGTCATGAAAATCTTCCTAGCTTAGTTAGACGGGAGAAGAATACAGAGACAAGGTAAACAGGAGAAAATAACCTTAAACCACCAGTACGTTTCCCAGCCCAAGAATAAAATATGCGCCTTGCATGCTGCCGCAACTTTCCGGGCTTGGCCTCCAGAGCAAAATGGCTGGCGGCACCGTCCAAAAGGAGGCCCGGCGCCCGTTCGTTTTTTTTGGTGTGCAGCCCTGGAGAAATGTGCCTCAGAAGTACTGGTGGTTTAAGTGAGGCAGAGAAGGAGCACATCCTTCCTCATCATGTACGATACACTGGACCCGGTTTCCAGCTATTGGAACATAAGCTTCCTTTGAAAAAAGCAAAAAACCTAGGCTACCAGAGTGGCCCGGGACCACTTGCCCGGTCGGGCCAAAAAAAAAAAAAAAAAAAAAAAAAATTCTGGTGTTGTGCACACTAGTATCATTTTGATTCTGGCACAAGATGTCCTCCACGAGAGTAAAGCCTCACATTTTGTGCAATCTATAAGAATGAGTTTTTAAATTTTGTGTTTTATTTTAAAGTTGGTAAAGAATTTCCCTTTTATTTCCATTATCAAACCGGGAAACGCCCGGCGTCCCTCACATGAATGCCGTAGATGTGACCCTGAGGCAAAAGTTGTACAGTTCAGGGTTGCCGGTGTTTGGGTTCAGCCAAACTCTCGAACCCCGAACCTGCCGAACGTTCGGCCCCCTTTGGCGATGCGTTTTGCCGTTCGGGCCGAACGCGGACATAAAAAAAAAAATCTAAAAATTCTGAAAACTCTGAAAAAAAAAAATGCTATGCACAAAAATACAACGAACAACATTTGCCTCAGTGTTACATCCGAATGCGAGGATATGGGTCCCCGGCAGGCCTAAGGGGCCCCCTGCAGCATATGTGCCCGCCCTAAGTGAAGGCGAGCCGAACAAATCACGAGAGGCCCTTGGGTGTCAATTTCGCATTTGGGGTCCAGGCAGTTTCGTCGCGCCAGTTGGTTGAAGGGAAACACAGGCCGAGCAGCGTGGAAATTCCCAGGCCTTCTAGGCCTTTCCAAAATCACAGGCCCTGGGCGAGATTCGCAGCCTCATACACAGACAGTTGGGAGGCCCAACCGAATGAGGCCCAGTAGCTGCACCAGAGGCGCAGCATCCTAGGGCCTACCGGAAGCTTCTGGGCCCAGTCCAGTCCAGCATTCTGCCGAACGAGGCAGGCTCTTTCCGTATAGGAAAGAGCTCGCTGCCTGGCCAGTCATTAGGGCACTCGCATGCTGGCGGCAGCGCTGCTGGAGCTGAAGCTCGTGGGCTGCTGCTAGCGCTGAGCAGCGAGGTGCAGGCACGTGCGGTCGTGCAGGGAGTAGGGCGCTGCTGAGGGCAGCGCCATAGCCCAGCCTCCATAGCTGGCAGGGCTTGGATGAACAGTGAGGCGCAGGGGTGGTCTTCGGGTGTACAACAAAGGGAGACGTGGGTGTAAGTCAAGGGAGAGAGAGAAGGATGATGATGATGATGATGTGAGGGCACATACCTGGTATTGGCGATGGTTCTGCATGAGCGACATCTTCAAGTACTTCGGGTGCTGCTGACGTCAACAGTTGCATTGTCAATTAGTAGGCTAGTAGTAGCTGTGTAGGGAGTAGGCTGGGCGCCGAGCGCCAAGTAGGGAGATAGAGACTGGATACATATGTTGGTGGTGGCGAGAGCAAGCTCTCATTGACATTGACTGTCAGTGCTACGATTCTCCATTGGTGTTATATTGGTGCAATGGGCGCTGGACCCGTTTTCCAGCAGGTGATGCTCCCCACCAATAAATGGAGCAATTTTCAAAAAAAGGGACGCTGGACCCGGTTTCCAGCAGGTGATGCTCCCCACCAATAGATGGAGCTGGTTTCAAAAAAA
>BFEA01001162.1:20642-52246 GCA_003427395.1 Chara braunii
AGAGAGAGAGAGAGAGAGAGAGAGAGAGAGAGAGAGAGAGAGAGAGAGAGAGAGAGAGAGAGAGAGAGAGAGAGATCAGTCACTGCGTAGCCAGTGGAGAGTCATATTCAATAGGACACTCTTGGCCGGGTTGGCCCCATAGTTAACGCTTACCCACAGTTTATTCCAAACATAAGCATGAGTTATTGGCACCGATTCATCATCGACACAAGTATTGGTGGCTGCTTGAGGGTTAGGGTACTGTAAGTATTTCTGATGATATAGAAGTCTACTGAACACATGAGCTAATGGGAATTGAAAATCGACTGAATTGATGTGAGGCGTGGTGCGATTGAATTTATTGTTTGCTCTAGCTTACTGGAACCGTGAGCAGCTTAAGTTTTTTCTTTCCTTCTTTGCTCCATTGTGTAATCAATCGCGATCTTAGTTTGCATTCGTGGATGTACCTTGCCCACTGTGTCCATGCATATAAGAGTTTGAACCTCGCTGCTTCACAACTGCCGACCAAATGCAATCTTGATGGCTGGGTAATGCGATGAACATTAACAACCTTCATCTGCCTTTAAGTTAAGCCGCCAGTACATCCGAAAAAGCAGATTGAGCCTCTCGGCCCTCTCCTAAAAGTTTGGAGGCCATGGACCGTAGATAAAATGAATCGACAGTTCATCGCCTCCTATTTTTAGGAGAGGCTCAATCTGCTTTCCGGATGTACTGGTAATTTAACAGAAGGTTGTGAGGCTCTGAATCATTGACTGATGGTTATTTCAGGGTTTCCGGACATGAAACTCGAGCTTATGGGTGTGTGATGATATTTAGCATTGACAATGACTTTGTTGACAGCAGAAAGCAGACACACATGCTAATGTGACATGGGGGTTATATTTTGTCCATTCTCCTCCGCTTCTTTGTTATGGGAACATATTAAGACACGTTGTCACAGACAAGTACGCGGTGAACTAGGGGGGCCAGAAAGTAAGAGGGAAAAATGGGGGGCTTAGAATTTGCGATGCATCAGACTATACAGTGGACAGTCCTAAAGTGGACTTGTACCATTGTGAGGTAGGTATGCTGACAAAACCCTTTCTTCTTTTCTTTTTCTTTTTAAATAAAAACGTGGCGGCCGTGAGATATCATAATTGAGCTGACCTGCCGCAGGTGATTCAGAAATTCACTCAACCAGTTCATTCTGGATTCGAGCTCACTTCTGTATTTCAGCAGTTCATACGTGTACCGACTGAGCTAGTCCCATCGGTTAGCTCACCCCTACAATACTGCCCAGACTTCCCTAGAGACGAGTAATGAATGCATTTTGTCTCGAGCTTCTGCACTTATTTCCAAAGGTGTTGCAGATATATTTTTTTCATCCACCTTTTCTATCAAGTCGATAAGTATCTTGCTGAAGTTCTTCGGGTACTTGAGTTGCCTTCTTGTTATGCGATTGAATATCTCAAGGTCATTGTCTCTGGATGAAGCAAATGGGCCCTCTCCATGCAGCAGCCTGTATATCATCACTCCCAGAGCCCACCTGCTTGATTTGACACCCAACAACAGAGGAGGCAAGTCATGCACCCACCCAACCCAACAACAGAGGAGGCAAGTCATACACCCACCCAACCGCACACCGAACAACATCATAAGCCCCCATATACTGGTTGTCAGTAAGTGAAGGCAACGCTCACACAAACACACACACACACTGTTCTCACTAGGTAATATCCATCTGTCTTTCATACTGCATGTTCTATCCTTGTCCACCGCACAGGTACGCAGAAAGATTTGCCCCGACGGTGTGCAAGAATCTCATGGCTAGTCTAGAAGACCTAGTTGCTGCTTGTGAGTATGCGTTTTTGGATGCGTGTGCGTGTGCGTGTGCCTGTGCGTGTGTTGTAGGTTATCACCACAACAGCCACTGCTCCGCCCAGATGAGCCGATCCAAAATCAAAGCTGTTTTTTGGCAGACAATGAAGCACACTTGGGATGAGAGAATCCAACAATGAATGTGTTAACTTTATCGCAAGCATCATGAAGCACAATAGATCAGTTACACCCTTTGTGGACTATCTTTACTTCGACTTTCTTCAGGGTGCCCCTTTTTTTTTTTTTTTTAATTAACAGAACCTTTCGGTTCTGGCTCCTGCCATTCTGGAGAGCAACAGTCCGGTTCCTATTCCCTCGGCAAGTCATAATTGAATACAAAAATTACTCGCGCACGCTCCTCCCCATGATGGGTGGAAGGTCCGAGTGGGCGGCATTGATTACTTCCCTGAGGAAGGATATACCACCCCTCCCCCCTGCCTAAGTTAGCCTATTCTACGTCAACCAGCAGTTTAACTCATAAGCCCGGTATATTCTTTCTTGTCAGACCTTTCCTTAAGAGCCTACCTTATCACACATGAATTTCAAGAAAGACCGGTACTGTCTCCGTTGTTTACTAGGTCCTTTCCTCTCAGGTTACCCATAGTAACCTATCATATAACGCATGAATATCAAGAAACGACCTTAGTACTCTCCGCGTATTGCAATGTGGTCCCTATTGTTCACCTATGCCATAACTACATTTGTATTCCCTTGACTTGTACCAGACGTAGCTTGAATCTCTCTTTCCAGCAATGTTTTCCGAGGGTTACCTCCGTAAGCCCTAAACCCTACCTCCTTAAACCCTTAAACCTACCTGTACTTCTCTACAGGTCAGCATACTTTGCAGTCTCATTAATTTGTAGTATCATTACCTGAGGCGGATTCTACTTGAATCTCTCTTCCCACAGATCATTGCAGACGGATACCTCTTTAAACCCTGAACCCTACTCCCCTAAACCTTAAACCTTCCCTTTCTTCTCAATGCCAATAGCCTCCAAAGTTCCTTTGCTGTAAACCCTTCCCTTTCTTCTCAATGCCATTAGTCTCCAACGTTCCTTTGCTTCTTCCTATGGTCTGCCGTTTGCGACTCTGTCTTAACTTGTGCTCCATTGCTTGCACTTCACCCATTTCCTTCCCATTTCTGAGCTTTGACTTCCCTTGTTCATAGTGAAGCCAGTTGCTGTGTCTGCCCCTGGTGTCCGTTTGCCATGTCTTGTTGGTCTTCTCTGAACCAATGGAAGATTAGCCTGTGCCCCTCTATTGTGGCTACTTTACCTTTGGCCAATACTCTGTTCTGGAATTTCGTGAGAATGTCCTTGGCCTTTTCAGGGTTAGCCGCTGCCTGCTTCTTGGCTCGCTGCCATTAAGGTGTAATGTCCGTCTGTAGCAGATTATGTAGTGTCGCTTTGGCTTCCGTTCTGGTTGACGGCCTTTTACCTATCACTTGTTGACATCTTCTTTTCCATACTGTCCATAATGTGTATTGTCTCAACAACTGGTAAATGCACTTATGGCTTGAGTACCATCCTCTCGGGACTTCAGTTCCTGTGAGATGGACTCTTCTGCTCCTTGGGAATGAGAAGTCCGTGATGCGATCCCACAGGGTTCGAGCTATGGACCAAACATACTCCAGTTCCGGGCAGTGCAGTAGGCAGTGAACCAGTGTTTCAGGTACTCCTTCCGTGCACATGGTGCAATTTTGCTCCCTCACATCTCTGTTGTTCCTGCTTCGTTTTTCGTACAGCCAGGGGTTGACTGGGAGTGCGACATGAAAAATGAGCCACTGCATACTTCGGACTTTATTCAGCCTGATGCTGTGCAAAATCGACAGGGGTTGATCCATCTGGGTTGATCTCTTTCTTAACCGATACCCCCATTTAGTAGTGTAGTGGAGTACGTTAACTCTGTTAATTGTTCTTGACCCATTCCCTTTGATGTTCCATGCCCAGTGTGCTGGATCAATTTCCAGATCTTGGATAGGTGTTGTAGGAGCAAAAATTGTGAATTCGTCAGTCTCAATCACCCTGGCTTTCGTGAGGAGACTTTTGTTGATGGTTATTGGAACCCTGGTTTCTTTGTCCAATAGACTTACCGTAAAGCCTGGGTTCAGGATTGGATACATGTCTGCCTCCAGCCACTGATTGGCTGGGCCTACCTCCTGGTGAATGCGGAACGCTTGGTCTGGTTCCGAGCTTGAGGTCCAAGTTGCCCAGTCACCCCAGCCCCATTTGAACGGGCCCCGCAATATTTGCGTCCATGCTTGGGGTATGGAGCTAAGCACTTCATTCAAATTCTCGGTTAGTCTGTGACAACCTTTCATTTCCTCTCTCATTTCCCTCCCCATTTTCCACCTATTGTGAGTTTGTGACCATAGATGCTTTACTTGCCATACCCCATGCTCCAACCAATTCCCCCACTTGGCGTCCTTTGCTGTAAGTGTTCTGGGTTTTCCTTGAGAGTCCTTCAACCACGGGTTACAAAACAAAGGCTGCCTGAGAACCTCCTCTCTCGTTCTTGGATATCTTACTCTTGCCGGGAAGACTTCGGCCCATATCTTAAGGATGTGGGCCCAGTACGAAGACTTGGCTTCGTTTTCCCCACCCCCCTGCGCTCTTGTCATTCCCTTCTTGGCCCAACCTTTGCATAATAACCAGAACGTGCCCTCCATATTTGGTGGAGTTGGGTATCTCGCCATCCCCCATATGTGTTCCAATGCTAGGGGGACCCAGCGTAGATGGGTTTGCGTAAATAATTTGATGACCCATTTAGTTTGAAGTGCTCTGATCTGTTGGTCAGGATCCAAAATAACCAGCCCCCTTTGATCCTTTGATTGAATTACTTGCCTCCAGGCCACCTTTGATATAAATTGGTCTTGTCCGGATTCGCCGTCCACAAGTACGCAGCTGCCATCCTCGTAAGCTTGTGAAGCGACTATGATGGTGGAGTCCATATCGTTCCCACATACCATAACATTGAGAAAATAGAAGCGTTTAACACTAATGCCCTCCCAAACAGCGATGTGTAAATGTCCGACCAGGCTGACATTTTGGCTAACATTTTTGCCATTTGTTTTGGGGCCATGGAGTGATGGGGACCCGTGTCATCTAGCCTAATCCCCAAATATCGGCTGATCCGACGGTAGCCAAGACATGCCTCCATAATTGTGAGGCTGGGATTGACTCTAATAATCATGATGTGAGAGCCACCAGCCTACTGTTTTAGGCCAATTGATCTTCATTTCCGATGCCAACTGAAAGGCCTCCGTAACTCTTGTGAGGGCCTGGAATGAGGTGTCCGTGGCTCTAATGAGGACTGTCAGATCATCCGCAAATAATATCGTCCTAGGTAAGGTTATAATGCGTCCCTGCTGATCCGGTTCTTCTATCAAGCGGTCTATCGAGGGGTCCTTCCTAAGGAAGGAGGCTATTGCCTCCATAATGAATAAAAAAAATAGGGGCTGCTAGTGGGTCCCCCTGTCTGACCGACCTGGACATTTTATACTTTTCAGAAAGATGACCATTGAGCTGAACCTGTCCTTGTGCGTCATTGTACAGAACGCGGATCCATTTACGAAAGTTAGGGCCAACTCTCATCTTTTCCATGCATAGTTGTAGAAATTTCCAGTTTACCTGGTCGTAAGCCTTTTCAAAATCAAAGAAGAGGATTGCCGCGTTGATCCTCTTATTTGTGATATATCTAACTAATTCCGACAACGTCATGACGTTATCCAAAATAAATCTTCCCGGTACGAAACCCGTTTGGTCCAGATGAAAACATCTATTTGTGACCTTTCTCAAACGATTCGCTAGAGCTTTAGCTACTATCTTGTGCGTGAGTGTTAAAAGAGTAATTGGTCTATAATTTCTGATATCCTTGGGGTCCCCTTTTTTATACAAAAGGGTAACGACTCCCAACGAGGATTCCAAGGCAAGGCCTTCTTTGTGCCATGCCTGATTTAGAAAAGCCTCGTATTCCCCGTCGAGGATGGGCCAGTACTCCTGCCAGAACTCCTTGGTGAGCCCGTCCCTTCCTGGCATCTTATTAGGAGGCATTGAGTTCAGGGCTTCTCTTAGTTCATCTTGGGTTAGAGGGGCATCCAAGATCTCTGCTTGGTCCCCTTTCAACGTGCAGTCTAGGTAAGCCAAAAACTTATTTCTGACTTCTTTTAGTTGTTGTTGTTCCTGATCCCCCTCCCTTGAAGTGTAAAGGTCCCTGTAAAAGTTGCAGGCTACTGTCAACATCCCCTTTGGAGTAGATTCCAGGCCTTGCGGTCCATCCAACTGTTCTATCAGCGCATTTCTACCTCTTGCTTTGATCTTTTGAAAGAAGAACTTCGTCATTCTTTCTCCCTCCTCCCATTCTCTCACTCTAGCCCTCATCTGCAATCCCCTGGCCCTCCATCGCTCCAGTCCCCCAGTTCCCTTCTAGCTGAGTCTATTATTTTCTCATACATCTCCATTCCTGGATTGTTAATTAGATTTCTCTCTACAATGCGCAACGCTCGCCGCAACTCTCTTTCTTTGGCCGCTCTTCTAGCCGCTAACTGCCTAGCCACTACTAACGTTGCCTTAGACAAATCGTTCGTGAGATCTTCAGACGATTGTGTTTCTTTATCATATCCCAAGCATACTTGCAGTATAGCATCTTTCAACTCTTGGGTTTTTAACAGAGAATTATTGACCTTATAAATTTTTTTACCCCTCTGTATATGTTTGTTGAAAAGGAGGTGGAGGAAAATGGGCTTATGATCTAAGCAATTACAGTATGGCAGGTCCCCTATTCCAACCGCATGCAGTGTCCCTACTAGGCCTTGTGAAATGAGAAAGTAATCTATCCTAGACGCCTCACTATGATTCCTTTTATACAAGGTGAACTGCCTCTGGGCCGGGTAGTGCAATCGAAATGGATCAATGAGGTCCCTGGATGACATGAGATTGGGAATGGGTGAGGCCTCATCCCATGACAACCCCTCCCCCGTACTTGATCTTCCTCCAAACAATCTGTCCTTACTTGGTTTGAGGGTGGCGTTCCAGTCCCCTGTTATTATAAGGTGCCTTGTTGCGTCTATATGAGCCTGTAGTGATTGTAGTATTTTTTACCTTTGGTGTCCTGTATTTGGGCAGTAAATCGTGATCAGCGAGAAGAACGCCTCCTAGTATACAAAGTTGAGTTTTATCTAGCGTCCATCTCCCTCATCTACCGTAGCGTCTTGTAGAACTATTTTGTTTGCCGCCGCCGACCTTTTGTTTTGTAGTATTACTACTCCTGCTGAGTGCGCTCTACCTGCCGTAGCCCAAAAGCTAGCTTTAACCCACCTTAGCTGTTGTAGGATGCACTGCTGGATGCGTTGGTGTTCCGGAGTATCTGTGAGATGAGTTTCCTGTATACATAGAAAATCTGGTGGACTCCTTCCAAACCAATCTGAATACTTCAGTACGTTGTCCCATTTATCTTTATTTTCCAAGATTTGTACCATCCTGTTAATATTCCATGACATGATTGAAATTTCTGGTTCGCTTCGTCCTACATTGACAACAGTCCTTCTTCTCTTAGCTATCCCTTCACTCAAACCATCCTCCATTGGTCATGTTCCTTGTTTCTTCCCCCTGTAGAACCACCTCCTCAAGAACTTGTTTGGGACCAATCTATCTCCGTTGATAGCAGTGTGATCTTGCTGCCGATGTATTCCGGTAACCACGAGAAGGCTTCTATCCTGGTGACTATTGCCGCCCCCCTCGCAGCCCACTCAGCTGCCTCCGATCCACCCAATAGGCTGCACGGTACTGTCTCCACCACCTGCCACGGCATCCAGACCCAATCCTCCGCCAGCCTATCCTTTTCCTGTAATCAAATCATAATAGGCCTGTAGTCAACCATTGACCCACTTCCAGCCTTGTCGTCCCATTCCTCCCGGTCATGTGTGAGGTGCCCCAATATTTGTGCCTTCATGGGCAGGTCCTCAGAGATCAACTCCTTGAGCACCTCCTGAGAACAGTGGGTTTCCTTTACTGTAAGTAATGCAAGCGACTTTTGAATAGCCACTTCCCAATCAGAATTACCACTGTTCCAGCGATAGGAAGGATGACTCTCTTGCCCGGGTTGTGTCTCGCGTAGAGCTTTGCCGCAACGTTTATGTCCATGTGCGACGAGGAAGCAATCTTCTGCAGGTTTATAGTGTCCGCCTCCAGCTCCCTGTTCTGATCCTTGAGGACATTGATCTGCGCTTCCAGAATCGCCGCCTGTCTCTTCTCCTCCTCCATCTGCTCATCCTCTTCCCTTCCGTTGGTTGCATCAACTGTTTCCTGACCCCCACTGTTGGACTTGTGCGTCGCTTCTTGTTGCGCCCTGCGTTTTTGTTCCGACTTTTTCAAGCCTTGTGGCTGGTACGTTTTGGGCCATACGAACTGCTTTGTATATCGCGCCTTGTGTATCGTAATGTCATTATTAGCTGGTTTTGCCTTCCATGCGTACTGCGCTGCGTAGAATTCATTGAATTCCTGCTCTTTCTTCAACCATTCGAAGTGGTTCGTTGTTGTGACATCCTCTCCTGCTGTTGTGGCCTGTTTCAGTTTTCAGAGGTGTTTGTGGTGAGCCAGGCGGATTTCACATTCAATGTGCCTTTCCCACCTTAATTTATGCACTGTCCCGATCCACTGAGCAAGGGTTTCTGGTTCTTCCTCTCCTTCCGCATCCTCCCACTCTTCCTCATCCTCCTCACTCTCTTCTTCATCCTCTCATTCAAGTCCTGCGACATCTTATCCACTCTCTCCTCTGACCTCCTCCTGTGCCCCCCCAACTGAGTCCTCTGTTGCTTCCCTTGTCCCCTCACTCGGGGGGGTGGTTGTGGAACTGCTGCTTCCTGTTGTTTCATTCTGCCCTGACGGGTGGTCCGATGAGGAGGATGAGGCCTCCCCGGAAGTTTGGGGAGTATCATCCATCCTATCTCCCTGGTCGCTGCTGTGTCCTTGGTCCTCCTCGTCTTTGCCCGAATCCTGATCCTGCCCTGGCTGTAAGGAGGCTTCCCCCTCCCCTCTTCCTGCGTGTGCCCTTTTGAGCCCTTGGCTTACACTGTCCCCCCTCACCGACTCCCTATCACTTATTTTCCGTTTAAGAGAGGACTGTGAGTTCATCCCCCTGCCCTCCCTTGTAGTGGATGTACATCCCTCCTCCCCCACTTCCATCCCTTCCATGGTATGGTCATTGTTGGCTACACTCTCCCTGCTCTGTTGTTTTCCGTTGTCCTTCCTTCCCTCTTCTTCTGCCAATTTCTTTGCCTCCTTCTTTGCCTCCTCCCTTGCTCTTTTGTTTTCTAGGAAGGCCAATTCCGCTTCTTGCCCCAGCTCGTGCAATTCTGCCATGGTTTGTAACCTCTGTTTGTTGTTGAGCACCGTAGCATCATCAATCATTGGTTTAGTGATGTAACCCACTTCCTTGTCCTCCATCCTTTTCGCACCTGTTTGGCGCCAACGGTTGTCGTATGGCGGGTAAATGTCTGGTTTGATCGTTGGTGCAATGTTCAGAACCCAAACCCATTTGGGAGTCTCTAAATTATCATCGAATATCCAGCCCCTGTACTGTGATGCATTTATGTACCATACCCCGGCTTATTGTTTGACTCTACCAGCATTGATTGTTTGAGTTGTGGCTGCCTCCCCCCTGATCCAGACCCTGATTGTGGGCAGTGCATTCCCAAGTGCCCTCTGCCCCTGCATTTGAAACAAAACGGGTTCGATTTGGTGGAGATGAAGACTGTGATGCGCTCGGTTCTTCTACGGAAAATCCAAACCTCGAGAAATTTCGGTGGCGCGCCCGATTTGACTTCCAAACAGACCACCTTGGAGTCATGGTTAGGAGCAAGGAAGTCAGGGCTCGCTGGAAGCCACTCAATGATCGGGTTATTTGGGTATTCCTCGAGTAATCGTTGCTGCACGAAGTTGTGCATGCCTTCCGACAGGTTATCAAATTGCACCAAAAAATTTTCTCTCATCATGTTCTGTCTATGTCTTGAGGCTTCCGCAGGTGGTGGCTGAGGAGGTTTCCAAGCCTGAATCGTGACCACCGATCCGTGGCATCTGAGTGAACCGAGTGACAAGAGGAATTGAGCGTACACCAGATCCACACATACTATCATCACGGTGAATCTACCCTGTTTATGATATGAAACTTCTGGTTCAGTGCCTGGGATATGCTCTAGTCCTCTAATCCGCTCCATCACCCATTTCCTCTTATCATTCAATGACAACTCTCTGTTTTTGCCTGAGAAGTTAAATAAGACCGCGTGTCGAGCATAGAGGTCGTGCAGCGTTTGCAGGTCTTGCTCTGGATACTCCCATACGTCTACTTCCTCCTCCTTCCCTTCCTGCCCCATTATCACCTCCTTTGTGATTTTTATTGGGGTTGTGATTTTTGTCTTTTCCATCAGAAAGCCGAGTGCCTTTTGCCCAGGGCTCTTGATTGGGTGGGTCGACCCCGAAAATGATGTGCCCTGAGACGCAGGTACACTACCCCCCTGACTCTCCCCCCTTTCCTGTGTCTTCAAGCGGTCGTTCTCCCTTCTGTCTCTTTCAGTGACTGCCCTTTTTTCTGCCCTTTCTTTCTTTTTCGCCTTTTTTTTTTTTTTTTTTTTGTTGCCCTTTTTATTTGTTCTTGCAGCTCCCCTTTTACGATGCCTCTCATGTACAAGGCTCACCATGTTCATTGTGGCTGAACATGAACTGCCCACATCCCGGTGTGCCATTACGGCCCACTTGCACGCTATGGGGGTGGAGTTCTATAGGAAGTGAGGGGCGGGGGAGGGAGAAGGGGAAGAGGAGGGAAGTGTAGGGGCAAAAAACAGAACAGACGAAAGATGAACTTCACAGGGTTCTCAATACTCACCACTAGAGCAGACTACTCTAGAATGGCACAAGAGGCCAGTCAATGTTTTCGCTGCAGGGAATTTTGAGTTGAGGAGCAGCCGTTGGCTATGGTAAGCGGGCACCCATACAGACAGGACAGGAACAGTTCGGGTGTGGACTGTGGAAGCACCACATCCAATTCTCGCAGTTGCAGTTGTTTCATTGATGTGTGTGTGTTGTCATGTTCGCTATACACAACTACACAGAAAAAGCATGACTGCGCCAGAGTCTTCTGTTGCCGACTCATCAGAAGGTTGAACCCTAACAGTCTGGCCAGGTTGCATTTGACTGATGGATTAGGACTCACCTTGCCGCCCATTGATGTGTGTGTGTTGTCATGTTTTCTATATATAGCTACACAGAAAAAGCATGACTGTGTCAGAGTCTTTCGTGGCCGACTCATCAGGAGGTTGAACCCCGACAGTGTGCCCAGGATTCATTTGACTGATGGATAAGGACTCACCCCGTCACCCAGAATTAGCTACATCCCTGAGAAAAATGGTCAACTTTACTGACACCCATCCTGCAATCCTTGCAGACTGTTGGTCCAAAACCCTGCAAAGAATGGCAGTAAGTTTTAGAAACTAGTCTGTGTGCGACGTGCGTGTGTTTGTCTGACTGTCACCACGACAACCCCTTTTCCACCCAGATGAGTAGGTCCAAAAACGAAACAGCTTTACCTCACATATCTATCAAGTACAGTAGTGCACTTTGGGAAGCAAATGGGAAAAAAGGCAGACAATATGGAGCACAGTAAAACCATTGTTTGCATTTTCCTGTGCAGTTTGTTCTTCTCTTTCCTCCAGGTTTTTTTTTTTTTTAACACAAAGCCCCTTCTATTCTGGGGGACCGCAATCCGGTTGGTAGTCGCGGATGAAGCTGTCCTGCAAGTCGTCGTCAACCACGAATGTCAAGTAGACCGCGGTACAAAGGTCTGGGCGCAGCGAAAGAGCATCTGCAAAACGGTTTGACTTCCCCCGGATGTGATCGGGGAAGAAGTCCAAGTGGTCGATGAAAGCCATCCAACGGGCGATGGTACTATTAATCGTGTCTTGGGTCTTATAGAAGACCAACGGATTGTTATCCTTCACCCATCAGAATTGACTTCGACCGGGAAGAACATGCCACCACCGCTACCGCCCGTGTACAAAGGCCAACAACTCCTCCTTCCGTGCGTCATCAATCAAGTGCACGGCGGACACCTTCTTGCTAAAGTACTCGACCAGGTGCAAATCCAAACCATCGTGTTGCTCGAGGATGGCACGATGTCATAGCCGGACGCATCAGTAGTGACGTGAATCGGCAAAAGCGGGTTATTTTCGAGCTTGCCACAATACTCAAGAAATGCTACGAGGGGTGGGCTACCCCTGAATAAACCAGTAGACAAGATCGACATTGCAACCTAGCTCACAATTTCAAAAAACGTTCTAGAAAGACGACAAAGATCTGCAAATATGCATCCGCAGAGATCGGTGGGATACTTCAACACTCACGGTTGCAGGGAAATGTTCAAGAAAGACGACAAGGATCTGCAAGACCAATGAATAGGTATGCATCCGCGCAGAAAGTACTCCAGCTCAGAAGGGTACTAACGAAAAAGCTTAGGACAAGTCGGGGACCCCTAGATGTTGGCATAAAAAGGGACCGACCCAGTGAAGCACTGGCAGATCCTTGGCATTTTGTAGAGAACGGATCAAGGATCCGCGATATTCTGACCGATTTCGGGAATCGATCCCGTAAGCTTAGTCAACAGAGTATTCTCAACTTTATATATTTAATAAGTTTATTTTTATTATTTAGTGTGTTTTTTAGGAGAAGAATTGAAGAAATCCGTAACACTACTAGGACCATGGATTGAGTAACGTTTTTTCGATTCCGTACTCACGGGCTACCGTGTTCCAATGAATCGACGGAGACTACTTTTGGATAAATAGTGAGGGTAGACACTCTCATACACAGACTGAGTGGCATGAGGAGAAGGTATGTGAGTGGTAATGTTATCACACCACTAGCAATGTTGTTTATGCCGCGATATT
Source organism: Chara braunii (assembly GCA_003427395.1). Classification (NCBI taxonomy): domain Eukaryota; kingdom Viridiplantae; phylum Streptophyta; class Charophyceae; order Charales; family Characeae; genus Chara; species Chara braunii. The sequence continues at coordinate 33,433 of BFEA01001162.1, forward strand.
AAACCTCAGACGACATTGTTATTTTGAGTTTTCATCTCTACTTGAGCCGAGTGAACGATCCTGCGGTTGTGCTTGGCCACACTCACTCGGGGCCGTGCGTCTACCACCTACCTACTCACATGCTCATTAGCTCCCGAGCAGGTTGGATGACGCACGTGCGCCCACTGTGTTGGTTTTATCACGCCATATTTCATCATATTTGATCATATTTCATCATATTCCATCATATTTCATCATTATTTTATCATTATTACATCTTCGACTTATTTTGCTTCATTACTTCCTCTTGCGGATTACCTTCTTCTCTATGGCGGGGATCTGAGGCCGTGCACATTGTTATTTCTGACACACGTCGGAAAGGAGAGTGACCTCCTAACATTGTGCAACTGCATTTGCCCCACATCTAGAAGTTCCCGTGCTACCCGTGCTCGGAACGTCGAAGTAAGGAGGGGACCGTCGGACGACAACAGAAGACGCAGTTGCCACCTACGAAGACATGTGGACAACCTTCAGCGGAACGTCAGAAGATCGTCTGCTCGTATGTACACAAGTGGTGGGGGTAGTGGCTGCGGAAGGGGAGGGGGAAGGGGACGGTGGTCGGGCTGTCGAAGGTATTGGATGGAATACCAAACGACACCGTCGACACCGCCGACCTCCGCTGGACTTGTAGCTCCACCTGCAAATCCATCCCCAACCGCGCCAGTATCTGCCCCGCCGGCAGTGTATCCACCAGTATCCCCGACTCAGCCACCGCCTGGGAGTTGGAACTATAGCCAAGGCTATGGCCCTCCAAGACGCGAACCAGCAGTGAACGGTTTTCTGGGACCTGGCAATCGGGCATGGTTCACAAAAGAACACCTCGAACTCATCGAGAAATGGAGAATTCGAGATATGGAGGAAGAATCCAAGAACAAGCCAGGAAAATCAGTCGTGACAGGAGAAAGTAGCAAGAACGCTGTAGGTTCAAAGAAACAACGTGAGAAGAACACAGAAGACGGAGCGCAAGGAATGAAGTCGTGGATGGCAACGAATTTTGGAGCCGCACTAAAGCGCACCAATGAGAAGCTGGACGCAGTCGACAAGAAAACGATGGCCGCAAACCTCGAAAGGGACAAAATCATACAGATGATGTCTGAACTCGAGGCAGGGAATGGAAAAGGAGGAGAAGGAGGGAGTAACGAGAAGAGGAAACGAGTGTTAGGAGCTAACTCACCCGCTGCGGACAGAAGCCGATCACATTCTCGAAGTGGAGGTGTCAAAATCCAACAACCAAGTATCCTACTTTCCTCTAACGAAGAAGGAAAAGGGAAATGGCGCCAAGAAGCAACGAGCGAAGGAAATGCGCCTGAGACGAAGAAAGACACAGACCATGTTAGACTGGACGAAGTCATGAGGATGCTAGCAGAGATTCAGGCAAAGGTGGACAAACAACCAGAGCCAAACGAAGTCGAGAAAGTCGCACCAGAATCCGAAAAAACAAGCGTGTCACAAACGAGAATCCCACCGATAAGAGCGAAGAATCAGGAGACGAAGAAGGGGAAAGATTGCGAAGCAATAGAGGAAGCTACTCCGCAAGTGGAAGGCAAGAAATTGGGATAGTAGAGTATATGCGCCAGTGTCTTGAACACTATATGGATATGACTGGGAAGAAGGTCAAAAGCTTATGAACGACACTCAATGTGAAGTGGGAGAGGAAGGACAGAGGGGCATGGGATTTAGCGAAACAGGACACTGATGAATTCACCAAGCTAATCAACGGTGGCGACGAGTGCGATGTCGACACAGAGACCGACTCGGAGCAAGAAGACCAAGAATGAAGACACGTCGGGACAGATGAGAATGACTCCGAGGACGTGTTTGGAAATTGATTACCATCAAAGAAGAGCCTACTTCGTGCCCTACGCAAGATCTGTGCAGCCATCCCTAGATGGGATGGTGAACTTAAGCTTGATCTAGAAAGATTGTTCAGACAAGGCACAATTTTGGCTTGCTGCCTAGGTTATGCTAACAGGGGACGGACGTTTATTGAGTACTGGAAATGCATTGATTTTGAACGCCTGGTAAACACGAATGGCGTTAAGTCTTGTGCTTATCTAATTATCTCTCCCTTCGTAAGCAAGTTTATGTTGGGCAAACCAGCAGGAACCTACTTACAAGATGGCGAGAACACTCCTGATCCGCAAACACGAATCCCACTTTTAAAGTTCATAGAATGCTTGAAGTTCATAGAATGCTTGAAGTTCATAGAATGCTTAGTAAAGTCGGGACGGATGCATATTGCATTATTCCTCTTTGTATATGAGAAAAAAGCGAACTGTTAAGAATTGAAGAACATATCATTAAGGATGAGAATCCTGGTCTTAACAGTAGGAGATCCCCTCAAAAGAAAAAAACACAGAAATCCAGAAAAAAGAAGAAGAAAAGACAAGTGCACACCAATACATGGCGTCCAATCATTTTTACTTCTGACTTATTACCTGGAGAACCCACCTTTGATATCATGAAGATACTAAGAAAAACAAAAAAGACAAGTTATCATCTCTACCCCGGGAGGCAATAAATGGTTGCATGCATGGCACTTAATGTGTTTGGTTTATGGGGATTCAAAATTATGTAACAACGAAGGCAATTTTCTATTAAAAAATCTTAAAGAATCTTTCCAAAAAGGGGGCGAATGTGAACTCATCTGCCTTGTTCGAAATGAATGTGAGACAGATAGAAAAAGTCTGAGTTGATTTCGTTTTTAAGAGCTCCTTAGAAAAGACAATGCACATTAAAGGAAAAAGACGACGTTGAACTGTTATCAATGCTGAAATGTCTCAAAGGTATAAATAACACGCACGAAAGACATATCATTAGGAGCCTGATCTCGACTGAACTGAAAAAGAAACTTGGCTTTAATCCCAGACAAAGGATAGTTGTGAAAATTCCTTTTTGTCCTACTATAGACAAGCGAATAGTGAGGAGGGAACTATGTGGATGGATCGAGGAAAAGATGAGTCCTCAGGAGCTTACCAACCTGATGCAAAAGAAGATGCGTGTTGTCTGGACCAAGATCAAGACCGTAGCAGATCTTTTGCAGAATCATTTTGATAACAATCCGGAGTGCCCCTGCCATATGTATGAACTGCCCAAAATAGACGGGCATGTACGGGTTAGGCTAAGCGATATTCCCGAAATCAATCCTTTTCTCTTCAATTCACGGAACGTACCATATCCAGAGCGAATTCAAAACTTATCAGTAGTCAGCGACGCAACTGAAGCCAATCGAGCCTGCAAAACCACAGGACGGAATGATCACATGTGAATATGTGCACGGGGTAAGACAAACCTTTTATGGGCTCGTTTTATCTGGACAAGAATACTGGGGCAACTCTCGTTGAATGCCCTGTGTTGTACATTGGGAGTATGTTGAAGACATTCAACAATAACCCTGATTTCGAGAGGATCGAAAGATCAGAGAATGATGTACTCCAATCAATATTGAATTTAAAACCAAGAATCATCATCGCATTGGAAAATGGGATAACAAAGGTAAGATACAAGATACATTCATCATGAGTAAGGAAAAATACCTAGACAAGGAAAGGTCGATTTGTCCTTCTTACCTACACCCTGCTAGGAATGTAAGTAAGGACCTCGTAAAAGCATCGAATCTGATGATTTTGAAGAAAAAGGATGGACATTTTAATTTAACTGCGGGACGAGACCTAAAAAGTACACTGGTGGGGATGCAAGAGAAATCTCGAAGAGAAAATCTTGAAATTATCGCGTGAACCTATGATAAAGAAATGTTTTAAAAAATCCCGCACAGCGAAGTGAGATCGACCATCCACTGAATTTTTGGGAAATACAGAGAAAAAGGGAAGCATTGGGTGCGCACCAAGAATCAAGCGAAAGGAGCCACCTTTGGAAAATCCACAGGTGAAAAAGGGTGGTGGTCCATAAGACTCACAAATCTCGACAAACTTGTGAGTTTTCTTTTGGATAATGTCTATTTTAGATCAGTAGGAACATTAATGAAACAGGACAAAGGAATCCCTATAGGTGGACAATCAAGCCCACCACTAGCTGCCTTGGTATGCATGTATTCTGAAGAAATGTTCCTAAACTCATTCGGGTGTGACAAAAAACGAATCTGCGGAAAAAGATATGTAGACGACTTGTTTTTGATGGGTCTTTAAAAAAAAAATGACAAGAATGGTGAGAAAAAAAATGAATGAACGGTGGATAGAATTAATGAGTGGTACCACAAAGACCTGATATTGGAACAAACTGATACAAGGCAGAACATACTGAACTTCTTGGAGATGTGGATTTGTGTTCTAAGTGAACCAGAGGAGGTCGTCACTATGCACAAATTTAAGAACGCTGAGAGCGTTTGGAAAGATCCCACCAAACCGATATTCTATATTACAAGGAGTTTCAATTCTTTTGGACCCAAGGAACAAAATTTCGCTACAATGACTAGAACGTTGTACATGATTATGAATAATACTAACTCTGATGCACTTTTACCGATGCTCCTAATGACCTTTCACAAAGAACAGAAAGGGGCAGGTTTCCCAACAAGGAGTTTCGATTCTTTTGGACCCAAGGAACAAATTTCGCTACACTGACTTGAACATTGTACATGATTATAAATAATACTAACTCTGATGCACTTCTATCGATGCTCCTAATGACCTTTCACAGAGAACAGAAGGGGGCAGGTTTCCCGACACCGTTCCTTTTATCTGTGCTACAAAGATTCGCTACAAAGGTCGAAGGGAGGGTTATTTCTGAGCTTGCCACAGTACTCAAGAAATGCTATGAGGGGTGGGCTACTCCTGAATAAACCCAGCAGACAAGATCGCCATTGCAACCTAGCTCACGATTTCAAGAAACGTTCTAGAAAGACGACAAAGATTTACAAATATGCATCCGTAGAGATCGGTGGGATACTTCAACACTCACGGTTGCTAGAAAATGTTCAAGAAAGACGACAAGGATCTGCAAGACCAGCGAACAGATATGCATCCGCAACGGGAAGTACTCCAGCTCAGAAGGGTACCAACGAAAAAGCTCAGGACAAACCAGGAACCCCTAGATGTTGGCATAAAAAGGGACCGACCGAGTGAAGCACTGACGGATCCTTGGCGTTTTGCAGAGAACGGATCAAGGATCCACGACATTCTGACCAATTTTGGGAATCGATTCCATAAGCTTAGTCAGCAGAGTATTCTCGACTTTAATAAGTTTAATAAGTTTATTTTTATTATTTAGTGTGTTTTTTAGGAGAAGAATTGAAGAAATTCGTGGCACCGTTAGGACCATGGATTGAGTAACGTTTTTTCGATTCCGTACACACGGGCTACCGTGTTCCAAGGAATCGACGGAGAGTACTGTTGGATAAATAGTGAGGGTAGACACTCTCATACGCAGACTCGGTGGCATGAGGAGAAGGTTTGTGAGTGGTAATGCTATGACGCCACTAGCAATGTTGTTTATGGTGCGATATTAAACCTCGGGCAACATTGTTATTTTGAGTTTTCATCTCTTTTCAACTCCGCTGATAGCAAGGCGACTTTGAGGGCCAAAAAGGAAGCCCGCGCATCGTCGTTGAAGTCAAGCGACCGGTCCTCGCATTGAAGCTTAGTCAGGTTAGCCACCATCTTCAAATAGCCTTTGATAAAGCGTTGATAGTAGCTGGCTAGGCCGAGAAACGAGCGGACATCCGTAACGTTCTTCGGTTCCAGCCACTCTTGGACGACTTGAATCTTGTCCGTTAACGGACTAATGCCCTCCAATGTGACGAAATGGCCCAAATACTCCAACTCTTGACATACGAACTCACACGTGTCGTGGTTGGCTTTGTACTTGGCACAACGGATTGTCTCCAACACACGTTGAAGATGCTCAAGATGGTCTTCCAAGGTCCGGTTATAGACGAGAATGTCGTCCAAGTAGACCAGCACAAACCGGTCCAGCATTGCGTGAAACTCGTTGCTCATCGCCGCTTGAAAAGTCATTGGGGCATGGACGAGTCCAAAAGGCATGACAACCTAGTCAAGATGCCCGTACTGCGTCTTAAACGCGGATTTGTAGCGATCTTGCAGACGTATCAAAATTTGGTGATAGCCCAATTTCAATTCCAATTTCAAAAAATACTTAGCGTCGCCCAAACGCCCAAGAAGATCGTCAAAACGAGGACGAGGCCACACATTCTTGATGGTTTGCGCGTTGAGCTTGCGATAGTCAATGCACAAGTGAAGATCCGTCTTCTTTTGCGTACGAAGAGAACTGGCGCACCATATGATGAGCTACTAGGGCGGATCCAACCCTTGTCCAACAAGTCATTGAGTTGCGCGCGGAGAATGGCGAGCTCTTCCTCGCTCATGTGATAGATGCATCCTTTCGGCGGCACAACACCGGCGTCAAGAATGATCTCATGGGAGATTGGTCAATCTGGCACCACAACGGTGGAGACTCGAAGACGTCGGCGAACTGGTCAAGCAACCGCAAACAGGGGGCTTCGAAGGTAAGTCTGTAGGTGAAGCTTCGGTCGCCGTGACGGTCCGAAGAAAACATCGGCCGATGTGGTCGGTCCGCTCATTAGCACAAGTGAAAGAATCGAAAAGGCTTGGCCGTCACAACTTGCCACTGGATCGAAGGGTGCAGAAGAGGAATGGTCAAAAGCGTCACGAACGTTAAGTTTCCGCCTATGGAAGTTGACCGTGTGGTTCGCACTCGCGAACCAAAGCATCCCCAAAATGATGTCAAAGTCCATGTCCAAGACGTCAAACGTGACTGGCTCTCATGCATGTGGTGCGAAATAAACCGACACAGCCTCGATATAGCAATCAAGAAGTTGTTGCGTTCGACCGTCCGCCATCTTGACCGCCGTAGGATGTGGCTTCCTTCGAACTTGTGCGCCAAGGCTGACCCTTTATATAACGGACGGGCTCATGAAATTGCAGGTCAAACCGCTATCTAGCAAAGTGTCGCAGGACGCTTGCCCAACTTAGATGCGGAGATAAAGAAGCGGTGCGTTGTTGTCGTCGTACCGTTGCGTGCGAAACTCGCAAGCCACCTCGGTGATATACACAAGGAGGTCCTTCACCATGACTTCATCATCCGTCGGCAAAGTTGGTTGTGCATAGAAGGACAAATACGTGTGCAAATGGACGCATAGTGTTGCGCATTGCGGGCCCGGTAAGCGGCCCGTGGAAGGGAGAGGAAGCCATGCAAAATCCTCGGGCGACAATGGGTCCAAGACATCCACGTTGAACTCACGTGCCGAATCCCTTGACGAACCACTTGAAGACGACGAACTGGCGCCGCTACTGGACGGAGAGGAAACTGCACACACACCTTGTCCTTGAGCTAGAGAGCCTAGCAATGAAACGAGTCGGGCAGCAAAGTCCTCAAGAGAATGAAGAAGAGGACTTACGACTTCCGCATGTGCCTCAGAACTAAGGGAGGTTGCTCGCAAAGCAACCGGATCCGAAGGCGTCGAGAGTGCAGTCGTTTCACTCTCAACGGTGCTCACTTTCCCGAAATGGACTTCCTTGGCCTTTGTGGGACAGTTTGCAGTGTCGTGTGCGTCACTGTTGCACCACAAACAATATCAGTAATCGGAGCGAATCTTATAAACACCCTCCGAGATGCCGTAATGGAGCCAAGGTTCTTGAGTTGCTGCACATGTACAACGTGCGCTACGCCAACCTGTATGGCTGTCTCTATCACTGGTCGGGCGGCGCGTGTCAAGCATGGCCTGACAATATCTTATCCACGCACAAGTTCGTGATCCCCAAGCTGCGCACGAAGATCAGTTGGGCTGATCTCACGGCAGCATGGCACACACGGTTCCAGGTGGAACCGCCCGAGCTCCATGCGATGGAGAAACTGCAAAAGTTACACCATAACTCCTTGCCGAGCACGGATTGGATCGCCGAGTACCAACGCTTGGCATCCACGCCCGACTTGTCGATCAATTTCACGGGCGTGAAACACTACTCCATTACGAGGTCGTGTCCGACATTGCAAAATGCCTTAACGCAAGTCGCAGAGACACTCACCTCAAGTGAGTTATTTTTCAACAAGGCCTCGCAGATTCTCGTGATAGACACGAAAGTCCGCAATGCTGGCCGTTCGTCTTCCACATGCCAAAGTAGAGATGGCCGAAAGTGGTTGTGGTCGCACCAACAACGCCGGCCAATTCCTACAAGGCTGCTTCGTTCGACAAGGGAGATACATTAACAGCTGCCCGGGATGTTGGCCGCCTGCCCAAAAGGTCACGGATGCGGCAAGACGAAGACAACCACCACTACGAACGGGTCCGGTCAGATTAGTTGGAGATCCCCTCTTGTCTATCCTAACATGGACCATGTACCATGAATAAGTCAGCCGAAGAAAACTAACTGAAGCAATGGAGATTTCGAGGGGTGCAAATGGTCACCGAGCCAGACACGGGGCAGTGTGTGAGAACATGCAGTAAGACCAGTCAAGATCCCCTTGAAAGGAATGTCCCTACTAGCCGTGTGTCCCGCAAATTCAGCACAGCAAAGCAACGTACTGACGGCAACAGATTTGGGGCCGAAGGGTCCTGTCCCATTGGGCCTGGTCCCACTGAGTCCCAAAGGTTCCCAAGTAGGTCGTGGACCAGGACCAATCAGAAAGGTGTCCCAAGACAGTCCTAAACTGCCTCTACCGTACTGAAAAGGAAAAGACAACTTCCAGCAAGAACCTTCTCCTACAGCCGTTCAAAATGAAAAGACAGTGCACTGTAGAAAAATATGTCATTGAGAACAAGATACATCATCCATCCATCCATCAGGTGAGAAAGCAATCCACATGCTCACACACACAACCAAGACCGCAGAGAAGAGGAAGATAGCCCAGCAGACCCCAACAGGCCATGAAGTACCAAGCAACCACCCATGGGCATACCCAAGTCACACGGCACTTACCTTTGAGGCCTGGCCTCCAAAGATGGATAACGACTCACCCCCCTCTCTCATAGGTCCTCCTGACCCCTAGCTAGCACTAGACGAAGTGTCCTAGCATGACTAAGAGGGCCTTCCTACACCCACGTTACAACGCCGGATCCTCTGTCGATGTTGAAAACCAAAGCAGCAACTTGCAACTCGTCGATGCAGATACCTCCGATCAAGTCTCCCTCTTGAGGGGAAGCCGCAAAGTCACTCAATGTCTTCTTGAAGTCCAGATTCCAGGTGCGAGTACCTCTCACTCTCTACTCACTCCAATCGGCCTCCTTTGTGTCTCACCACCCCATTCAATCACTCAAGCAACCTGGTCAGGTCTGATGTCGACCCTACATGACCTAACCAGGTGGGGGCAGCATCCACATACCTTACTGCCCCTCTTAACCCTAACCTCCAACCCTAATCCGAGATTAGGTTAGCCCTAACCTAATTCGGAATAAGGGTTAGGGTGACTAACACCTCTCGCCAGCAAGTAAGTCCGCTCCGATACCAATTGTTACAATCCTGGTCATTCCCAAAGTGCAAATTCACAATGAAAGACAATGCCACCCAATTGCGAAAGAAATGAAAGCACTTGCAAAGAGAGAGAGACCAAGAAGAGAGAAAGAAGAAGAAGAAGAAGAAGAAGAAGAAGTAGAAGAAGAAGAAGAAGAAGAAGAAGAAGAAGAAGAAGAAGAAAAAAAAAAAGAAAAAGATGTACATCAGCAAGACCAATGACAAATCCCCCTTCTCTCTCCACCTTCCTCCTCCTCCTTCACTTCGCCAATCTTATTCTTCTTCCAATAATAATAATAACAATGAGTGGAGTCCCGTGAGCAGAGGTTCCGCGCCCACGCGCGGAGGTTTTGCGCCCGAGAGCGGAGTTTTTGCGCCCGCACGCGGAAGTGTCGCACATTTGAGCGTTAAACTTCAACGTGAGGGATGCTTGTGGAGAAGGACACGTCATCGGATCGGGGGAAGGAGTGTGAGAAGGACACGTTAGCGGGGAGTGGGAAGGAGTGTGGAGAAGGGCACGACATCCGGGCGTGGGAAGGAGGGTGGAGAAGGAGACGTTAGCGGGGCATGGGAAGGAGTGAAGCTTCAACATGAGGGGTGCTTGTCAGCGGATAGAGGGAAAGAGGGTGGAGAAGGACACGTCAGCCAGTAGGGGGAAGGAGTGTGGAGACCGACACGTCAGTGGGGCGTGGGAAGGAGGGGGGAGAAAGGGACACGCTAGCGGGTCGGGGGAAGGAGTGTGAGAAGGGCACGTTAGCGGGGAGTGGGAAGGAGTGTGGAGTAGGGCACGACAAAGGGGCGTGGGAAGGATGGTGGAGAAGGACACGTCAGCGGGGCGTGGAAAGGAGTGAAGTTTCAATGTGAGGGGTGCTTGTCAGCGGGTAGAGGGAAAGAGTGTGGAGAAGGATACGTCAGCGGGTCGGGGGAAGGAGTGAGGAAAAGGACACGTCAGTGGGGCGTGGGAAGAAAAGGAGAGAAAGGTACGTCAACGGGGCATGGGAAGGAGGGTGGAGAAGGACACGTCAGCGGGGCGAGGGAAGGAGTGTGGAGAAGGGCACGTCAGCGGGACGTGTGAAGGAGGGTGGAGAAAGAAAAGTCAGCGGGGGGGAGACGAATGCGTCAGCGGAATTGGGGAAGGAGGCGATTGTGCCGGGAGGTGACGAGAAAAGGGTGGAGAAGGACACATCAGCGGGGGAAGACGAATGTGTTGGAGGAGTCGGGGAAGGAGCGTGGAAAAGTACGTGGACATATTAGTAAGCGGCGGAGCAGGTAAGGAAACAAGTAAGCCATTGGGGGATAGAGAGAAGAGAGAGGGTAGTGGATCGGTGGAGGTAACAACAACATAGGGCAAAGGGCAAAAAGGAGGTAGGAAGGATAAAATCAAAGAAGAGAAGTGCCAGAGACGAAACGACAACAACACCAGGGAAGGGGCGTTGCAAAGGGAGACGAGCTAGTACGAGACGAGGAAAGTAATGATAGGAACTATCCATCGAGGCTCAGGGGAACGAGAGTGGCATCTGGCAGACACGTCAGCATGAAGAAGGGAATAAGTAAGCGGAGGAGAAGGGAATCATGGTGCAGGGATCAATGGTGTACTCTTATGTGCAAGCAGCTCGGAGGGGAATGACAAAGGGAGATAAGAGGATGGTGGCCAAAGCAGCAAGGGAAGCAAGAGGGAGCATGGCCTCCCAAGGCACCTCAATTCGGGGGGGGATTTGGGTCAACACAAGGCACTAGGACAGCGGGCCATTGACTTTCTGATTGAGAAAACCAAAATAACAGCGCCAATCAAGGTTACGAAAGAAACTCACAAAAGTCAGGATGGTGAGGAAGAAGAACTGGATGTGTGGGAGTATCCAGAGCAAGACATTCCTTCGTTGCATGAGCTATACGAGCGGCACACAGTGCTGTTTAATTTTGCAAGTAAAAGCAGGGATCTGCCATTGAATGAGAAGAGGCGATGGGTGATGGAACGTTTAAGAGGGTTGGAGAGTATTCCGGGGGTAGAACCGGAGGTTTCATATCATAAGAGGGGAAAGTTCACTGTGGTGATTGTATGTGTTGACCCCCCCTACGCGCAATATCTCCTATCTTTGGGGTCACTGAAATGCTAGGGAACGGTTGTTACAATTCAGGCATGGAAACCCCCAAGACCCCTACAAGTGGAAGCTTCTCAGCACAGACAGAAAATGATGAAGGAGCATTTTTCGGTCCAATTTGATAATCTCTCAGAAGGTATGCATAGTTTTGTGCAGAAGAAATTGTCGGAGGAATACCCAAACAATGCGATCATCGATTGGCTACCGGCAAATCCGGACTTCATGGCGCCTAATCATGACTCAAGGGTGGCCTGTCTGGAGGTGAGTTCAGGAGCACCTCCCAAGTTTCCGGAGGCCTGGATTTTTTGCAAAAATGGGCAAAGGATCACGATTTTTGTCTCAACAAAGACTAATCCCTTCTGCTTTAAGTGTCGCGGAAGAGGGCACCTGGGCATGCACTGTCCACAATCGGGGGCAGGGAGTAAACCAATCCAGTTGCGTCAACCGATGCTGGAAGAATCAGATAACAAGCCGGGGATATGGTACATAAATGCAACACAGTACAGGGGATGGATCTTCGACGATAACTTGGAGTCCCCTAGGTGGGTGTGGGTGCTACAGGGGACACCGACACTAAAGCCTGACATCTATCCACCTTATGATAGCAGATGGAGACAAAAGGGAGCCAAAAGAATGGAAGATAGGGACATGGGTTATCTGATGAAGCCGATGATTGACGAAACCATGTTATTGGATGATAAGCAAAGATTGAGAACAATGGAAGAGCTCATTTAGATTGGGAGGACAACAGAAGCAGCATACCTGGAAAACTTAAAAGCAAGGGAGGGAGCACAAAGCGAAACACAGAACCAAGACCAGGAGATCGGGTCTGAAGGAGGGGAATGTGGGGAAGGACAGGGAGGGTCAATTAAACAAAGTAGCAATGCCACCTCACTCAAACGGAAAAATAGGACAAAGGAGTCGAGCGAGTCGGAACAGAGTAAGCAAGGGCATCAGGGATCCAAGAGGGTGCAATCCAGAGGAATCAAGGTCACAAGGGACACCCAGCAGACACCGGGGGGGCAGGATCAAGAGATGGAGGCAGAACAGAACGGGACAGAGGTTTCCAGCCCCTTGGGCGAACAAATGGTGATTTCAAGGCAAGAGGACAGTGACCAGACTCCTTCAAAAGAGCAAGAAATGGAAGAAGCAACGGACCAAGATGAGGAAGTCACAGGCAACGAGACGGAAGTTTCCGAAGGGAAATCAGCCAGTTCCGCTACGAGACCCAGAAGAGAAAGAGAAGGAGGGGAGGGAGAGGAAGGAGAGGATTCGGAGGAAAGTTCAAATGAAGATGGATGAGAGGATGCGGAGGATCAGGAGGAAGAACCTGAGACACTAAAAAGATGGGTCAAGTGCGTGCAGGCGCTGGAGTGGGAGAGGACGGTGGAATGTGTGGTTCGTCTGGCACAACATAAACACTTGCGTAACTTGAAGGACGCCATGACAACAACGGAGGGCATCACTACCACAAATCGATTCGAGATATTGAAAAGGGAGAATGAGATAAATGAGTTTTATGCGAAGCAATATGGGTGGAAAGCTGAACACCATAATAATGACATTCAGGTGCGAAATGAGGTCTACAGTAAGCAGTTTGAATGGCCAAAGACTTACCTGCCAAAGGCAATGAAGAGATCTGACAACAAGCGAAAGGCGAGTTCTGCATCAATATGAGAGGAAATGGGAGATGAGTATCTAATAGAGGATGCACACAGACAAGCAGCGATCTTGGAGGCTCAAATTAATGTCCTCAAGGACCAGAATCGTGAGATGGGTGAAGATACTACGAATTTGGAAAAGATAGCTTATGCGCCACATAAGGAAATTGAAGCAGCAGCGAGACTATATGCCAGAAACTCACCCAGGCGCAGGGTAATCATCCCCTTCAAGTGGAACGAAGTCCACAAGGAGTGGGAGGTGGCAATCCACCGCTTGCTGGCGCTGGTCACAATAGATGAGACCAACTGTTCAGGGCATGCCCTGAAGGGTATGATCTCAGAAGATTTGCCAGCCCACGCTATGCGATAGGGGACTGGAAGCAGGAAAAGGAGGACAATGCAGACATAGCGGGCACACTACAGACAGAGGATTACATACCAATAATGTTCAGGCTGCAGGAAACGACGAAGTTGAGTGACGGCCTGATATGAATGCCATGGCAGGTGGTGGAGACCATTCCCTACGGATTGCTAGGGGGGGTGGTAGCGGCATAATGGGTGGTCAAGAGTGCAACGTTAGTAGTAAAAACCGATGCCTTTTCGTGAAAGCCAGAATACATTGAGAAGAGGATTGCAAGGGGAGCAACAAGGTTGGATCTTTCAGAGACAGGGTCTTGAACACTTCTGAATTAAAGAAGAGCGGACAGAGGATGACAATTCTCAATGCAAGACAACGAAGGAGGACAACAGGGGAAGCGGAACAGAAAAGTTCAGGCACAGCCAAGAAAGGAGCCTGAATTCAGAGTAGTCTCCTGGAATATAAACGGGTTCGTGCAGATTTTGGATAACCCAGACAAGTGGAACAACTTTGTCCAGTATTTTGGATGGTTTGATCAGAGTCCGCCAGACTTAGTGTGCTTACAAGAAACTCACTTGACCACTTCGGAAGAACATGAGCAAGTCAAGAACAGGATTTTACAAAGATTGAGATGGGTGGCAGCAGACTTCTGGGCACCGGCACCATGCCCACATTCGGTGGGAGTGACGATTCTTCAAAACAAGAGGGCCCTCTCAGCAAAGAATCTAAAGATAGAAGAAGTGAGGGTGGATTACAGAGAAGGTAGATGGGTGAAGTTGAACTTCCTTTTCCGGGAAGAGTGCTTCGCTCTCGTATACAGGTGAACGAACACTTGTCGAAGAGCTATAGAATGTCGAGATCGGTCAGACAGGGGGACCCATTAACAGCCCCCATCTTTTTATTCATAATGGAAGCAGTGCCATCATTCCTCAAAAAGGATCCTTCCATCCAACATTTGATAGCTGAACCGGATCAGCAGAGTAGACTGATACATTTGCCGACGACAGTCCTTTTGCAGATGATCTAACGGTGCTTATTCGTGCCTCGAATTCATCCTTCGAGGCGCTCACTCGAGCAATGCTTGCTTTCCAGCCGGCATCCGAAATGAGAACAAATTGGCCCAAAACTATAGGATGGTGGTTGCACTATGGAGAAGGAGAGCAACAGCGACCGGTTAATACCCCAAAGGGAATGAAGTGGTCACCTATAGAGGAACCACTACGTTATTTGGGAATTAGGTTAGCAGAAGCAGGGCCTCACCACTCAATGGCGCCAGAGATTTTAGCCAAAATTTTGATGAAGCTAAGTACTTGGGCAACAATTTATACTTCTTTGTTTGGGAGAGCGTTGATCCTAAATGCCTCCATTTTTTCAATGTTGTGGTATGTAGGTTCGATTTGGACACCGCCAGATCAGTCTATTGGTGAGTTAAGAAGAAGGTCAACAACTTTCCTATGGTCAGCAAACCCAAGTAAACGGAATGTCATATCTAAGGTAGCTTGGAAGCATGTAATCAAACCAAAAGAACGAGGGGGATTGAGCATATTAGACCCGGGGCAGCAGATGAAGGCGTTGCAAACGAGGTGGATTTTGAAGCTTATCACCCATCCTCAGGGCAAGGAAAAGCAGAAGCGAAGGCAAACGGACACCTGGGGCAACTGACAAAAGCGATGACTCTTATTGGGCACAACTCCTCAAACTGTGGGGGGACATTTTCCCAGCAAGAGTAAGAGAACCTAGGAATAGAGAGGAGGCTCTCCGTCAACCACTTTTCTGTAATCCTTGGATTAAGGATCACCAAGGGAAGCCACGTACCCTGACAACAAAAACTTCGAAATGGGGAACATGGGTGGAGCATGGAGTCTGGCAGGTTAGACATTTATGGTCAGAAGACAAGCAGTGATGGAAGACGGCAAGAGAACTTCGGAACGAGATGAAGGGTACCCACAAATTGCTAGAGAATCTGAATGATGTTCTTATTTCTATACCACCAGGATGGGTGAACTTACTAGAGAAGGAGTCGAATTGGGAACAGGGGGATTGTGCCATGTGGTTGCACAAGGATAAACCGGAAGTAGCATTTAGAATAAGAGGTAAGAAGGGACCGGGGGACGGATGGTTGTCGGCTGATATGTTATCAATAGAAGAAGTAGGGGCCAACATTAGTCAATTAGATAAGACATCTTTTTCCTCGATTATAATCTTTAAAAAAACAGTACGTAAAGTCAGGGTAGTGGAGACAGACAACTATATGATTTATGCTCCAACTACGTCTCTAGAAGATTTAGAAGTTGACCCGGCAGAATGGGCATGGAATCTCAAGGGAGGTTTTCTGGGGGTTGCCAGAAGAGTAAACATACTTCATTATACAACCAAATTCGGGTACAAGCTCAGAAGGAGGTCTTACCCACTGGCAGAATCACTGGCTATCCGTTGGGAACGGAGGTTGGAAGTACCCAAGGCGCAAGTTTCTCGTCGTCCGTGGTTAATATTGAGTACTATAAGGTTAGGCAGGGTCAAAAGTCTACAATGGCTGATTTTCCATGTAGCGCTCCCAGTCAACGTTTGGTTGTATGAGCACAGAGGTCACAATCAAAGGAATCAGATGAACCAGACGTGCAATCTGTGTTCTGTTGAACAGACGGAAACCCTGCTCCACTGCCTGCTGCAATGCCCAGAGGCGGCCTATGTGTGGGAAGTAGCCAGGGAACTGTGGCAGAAGAAAAGAGCATTTCAACTCTTGAGACAATATATATTATGGACCATATGGAAAAGAAGATGTCAGTTGACAGTAGGAAGGGGGCAAAAGTTACCAATTCAAGCTTCATATCCAAAGTGGCTTGGAAGCATGTCACTAGACCAAAGCATCAGGGAGGGCTGGGGATCCTAGACCCGGTTACCCAACTTGAAGCGCTCCAAACTAAGTGGGTAATTAGGCTAATATCCCAACACAAGTTATCATGGACCCCGCTAGTACTGTATAGGATAAGGCAAATGGCGAAATATAAAACGCCTCAGAATATGTCCGGTTTGTTTTGGGTAATGTGTAGCAATTGGGCTAGGGTGGGCAGAAGCGAATGGGGTAATGAGGGGGRGGAGRAAGAGGTTAGAAGGACAYCCTATTGGGGAYARTTGTTGAGGTYATGGAAAGATATATTCCCRGCAAAAGTCAAGGAGCCTAATACGAGAGAAGAAGTACTAAGACAACCTTTATTCTGCAACCAAAGCATTAAGGATGGGCAAGGGAAACCGCTGACGCTGTCGGTCAAGGATGCAAAGTGGGGAAAGTGGCTAGAGCATGGGGTATGGCAGGTAAAGCACATCTGGGAAGAAAGGGAAAATAGATGGAAAACAGTTGGTGAACTAAGGGCACACTTAAAAGGATGCCACAAATTATCTGACAACCGTGACATCATATTGGGAGCTATACCGCAACGATGGGTGCAACTGCTACAGGAAGGCATACAGTGGGGTCAGGGSGACTGGGCCACATGGAGCGATGACMAYGAACCCAAGGAAGTCTTCAGGGTCTGGAACCAAGATACTTCTAGGCCGGATTGGCTCCATGCAGACAAGTATGCCATACTCCACCCTTCCAATACTACTTCTCTCTTGGATATTGAATCCAAAGTGTCGATCGTCATTCTCAAGTAGTACTTGCGGAAGGTCGGGGTGGTGGAGACAAATGAATACACAATATTCAATCCATCGGTACCACTGGAGGATTTGGAAGTGGATACAACAGAATGGGCCTGGAACATAAGAAGTGGAGAAACAGGAGTAATAAGAAGAATCAACATCCTGCACTATACCACCAGAATTGGGTATSAATTGAGGAGACGTTCTCACACGCTTACGCCGAATTTGCTGATGCGTTGGGAGAGAAGAGTAGGGGTTCCCCGCAACCAATTGGGTAAAATACCATGGCCAAGCATTGCGGCCATACGTCTGGGTTCAGTCAGAAGCATGCAATGGCTAATAGCTCATGTGGCACTCCCTGTTAATGTGTGGTTRAATGAGCGTAGAAGCTTGAGGCAGAGAAATCCGGAGAGTGCGATATGCAGAGTGTGTCAGGAGGGAATTCCAGAAACAATGCAACATTGCCTCATGGAATGTCAGGAAGCAATCGCGATATGGGGAGAAGCAAGGACTRTATGGGGACAGATGTCAAAGGCTAAGTTCCCTGAATCCAAGATAGCTATATTACTGGGCCTCCAAATTTCGAAACACTGGCAGACTTTTGAGAAGCATATGTTTAAATTGATACGTCAATATTGTCTCTGGACCATTTGGAAGCGTCGGTGCCAAATTACGATTGAGGGACGGCCAATGCACAAGCATGAGGCAAGGGAGATATTCCTCACATTGCTCGAAACGGATCTGAGGGGTCAGTGGAAAGCAGCAAGGAAGCAAATACGTTTCCAACCGGAGCAAGAGGAAGAGATAATGAAACGCTTCAATCACAACATTCTGGGCCAGGGAGCGGTGGCAACTATAAGTGGTAGTAATTTAAAGTTCAAATGGAGAGGGGCTTAAAAGGGTGCAAAGGAATATAAGTTAAGGGCTTAGGGTTTAAGGGGCAAATGAAAGAAAAAAAAAAAAAAAAAAAAAAAAAAAAAAAAAAAAAAAAAAAAAAAAAAAAGAAAAGAAAAGAAAAGAAAAGAAAAGAAAAGAAAAAGGAAGGGATTCAGGGTTATGATTCGAAGGAAGGGTTTAGGGGTTAAGGGTCATAATCGGGTGAAAACAGAGTGAGTTTTTAGGGTAAGAGAGTGGAAAGATCTACCTCGTTGTGTTGGAATCAGTAAATCACGTTTGCAGTAAGACAGAGGGTTTAGGGTTTAGGGCTTAGACAGAAACAATGCAAATTATGTTATAGAGTTATAGAGACTTCAAAGCGCTCATAAGTGTTCCAGAAAGCTCTTGCATAATCATATCTAGCCGACAGCTTCATAGCTGAGAGGAGTAGATCTGGGATCAGACGGATTGGCAGGCAGAGTTAGTACAGGCCAGATTAGGCAGGGGTGAGAGGGGGTATATCCTTCCTCAGGGAAGTAATCAATGCCGTCCTCTCGGGCCTCTCAACCATAATGGGGAGGAGCGTGGGTGAGTCTTTTATGTATTCCATTTTGACTTGCCGGGGTAATAGGAACCGGACTGTCGCTCCCCTGAATGGTAGGAGCCAGAACCGTGAGGTTCTGTTACAAAAAAAAAAAA
>BFEA01001162.1:61639-77238 GCA_003427395.1 Chara braunii
GTGGCAACAGCGCGGGGGTAACAGTGCAAAAAAGGCCAAAAGTATAGATGGCTCCATGTCTTTTCAAGGTAAAAAGGGGGTTCAGCTTAGGCGGGAGTTGAAGASTCTCTGGATGAGGGCTTAGGGTTTAGGGTTKTAGAGGTGTTCCTATATAGGAAGACAAGGGKGGGCAAAGGGTTGTGGTACGCACGGATAGGTTGGGTAATGTGKGGTAARAGGACTAGCTGGGTCGAGGGGTGAACTCTTTCTAGGTGATATAGATACATCTGACAGATCTGACTATCGGGTCTGAGAGGAAAGAGTGCGACATGGCAAGCTGACAGTCAATCCTCCATCCAGATGGAGCAATCAATGCTGCTCAGGGGTCCTTCGGCCAGACGGAAGGAAGCGTGGGGGAGTTTTTTGTTGTAAATTCTATTATGACTTGCCGGTGGAATAGGAACCGGACTGATGCTCCCCAGAATGCAAAGGAGCCAGGACCATAAGGCCCTGTTTTAAAAAAAATAATAATAAAAAAAAAAATTTAATAATAATAATAATTAAAAAACCTGCACGATTCCGCACAGGCACCCCCCGCATGGAACTCCGCACGATGGTCCAATGTCACCCAATCTCAACTCTCAACTCTCTCTCTCTCTCTCGCTCTCTCTCTCTCACACATACCCAGAAGAAGGTGAAGAGATCCGGAAGGGAAGGAGGAGGAGAGATGGAGAACAGGAGGAAGAGAGCAGCAGAAGAAGAATCCTCCCTCTCTCTCTCTCTGATATAACCAGGTACTGACTGACCTGCAGAAAGGTGGTGCCCTGATGCAGCTATGGACGTGCTGAAGACGAAGCTGGAGCTATGGCGCCGCAGGCTCCGCCTCATCCTCTACTCCTCTACAACCCGCTGCAGTGCGCTGCAGCCCAAGCTCGAAGCTGATGTCGTCAACATGAGGAGCGCCCAGCGCTGAAGTCTACTGCTACTGCACCCAGCGCGTCAACTACTCTACCTCCAACTCTGTGTCCCACAAATGAGGCTGGCCCAGCTATATATACTGCTGGGCCTACGGCTGTGTGGCCGAACTGGCGCCCAAACTGGGTCTGGCACCCAGAAATGGAAGTTACCACTGACGAACCAGGTGCCCAAAAGAAAACCCAAAACTGTCTCCCAGGCTAAAAGTGACCCAGGATGAGTCTGGCGCCAAAAGCTGGAAAGTGTGGTAACTCTGGCGCCCAGGAGAACTGGCGCCTTGGTAACACTGGTGCCCAAGTGCACCTGGCCTAGATGATGGCCACCGAACCTGCGTCGGCCGTTATGTGCAGTCGGAGTCGGGTACATGCGGACTAAGGGGAAAGGGACTAACTCTAGCCAATGGAAGACTGCTGAGCTAAAAAAAAAGGAACTAACGGACCCCTAACGTCTGGCTGACCCCCTAACCTACTATGGGCTCATGTGCTGCATACCACACAGAGCGAGTGAGATTCTGCCACTCGGTGATAGTAACTTAGTAAGACGTAATATTACCCAATGAGTACCCAATGAGTGTATCCTACTGCCATTATCCCACAGGGTCCATGAGTTATCCATGAATGTAACAACAATGAGATGACATGGACAATGCAGGATGTACGCATAAACATTCGGGTCAGCAGGGTGGAGTTGCAGTCGTCTTCCCATAAACGTCATAGACAGCACTTCTATGTTGACAGCAGCCACAGTACTATCATCCTCTGGGCAGAATGCACAATGTTCCTCTTCTATCAAGCGGACAATGTCTGCAAAATCAGAAACAGTTTTAGGGTTGCAATCGTAGACACACATATGCACAGTGGCCTCGCTGTAGCACAGTGAGACCATTTGATTCTGCAGATTGCACGGCAGGGGGAGGTTCATTCCGGTCTTGACAGTCTCTGTTAGGCACCTGTGACTGTGATAATTCCATTGTCCCTTGCATGGGTTCTGGACTGAGATCATCTCTAGTTGGGGGTTCCATGAAATGATCAGAGGGTGGATCATTGTCGTTTGGAGTGCGGGAAGGGGGGGGAGTGGATTAGAAGTGGGAGGGTGAGATGCAAGAAGCGAATGCTGATCAGCCACACTTGTACAAAGCGTGCTGCTAGTTGGAAATGCTGCATAGGTGGCGGCACCTCATGTCTGGTGCACACACAGGACTGCAGCATTGTTAAAATCATCACCACATTGTAAACAGTGGAATCAGTATGTAGTATGTACTGTTCCTGGCTTGCTTGTGTTGGAAGCGACGTCCTCACTCTGTACGGCTGCTAGTATGGTGGCAAATTGGATCTCTGAATCCTGCCGGGGGCGCGATGATCATGCTGTTCATGTACAAACGCGGGTGCTATCTGGGAGGCAGTGGTGGAGTCCTTGCCAAAGAGGCATCTGTGACGGTCCATCTAACCATGAATGTGTTGATGATGAGGACAATGAAGAAGAGGAGGACGTACAGTAGGAGGAGGAGGGGGTGCGGTAGACAGAGACCATGTATTAGTAGAAGATGTAGCATAAGGGGATGGTGGTAGTGGTGGCGGGGAATCAGTAGGGAGAGAATTAGCGGAGACAGAGGGCAGCCAACAATTAGCCCTGCACGCAGCATGACTATTCGGATCTCCCTTTCGTGTGTCACCTGTTGCGTTGGGCTGGAGTCTCTCTTCAGTCTGTGGGGGCACTTTCAACAGTAGCCGTAATAGTAGGGTGCAGGCTATCATCCCTTGCAGTTTGCTATGACTGGCCGGGTTTCCGGTGGGATTACAACATCCACAGTAGCAGTCACAGGTCCGGTAGTGCTAACCGGGGAGGGCAGGCCCACTGCTAGTGGATATTTTGAGGGCTGATGCTGCCTGTGCTGAGAATCGGCGTTTGGCAGTGGATGGGCAAGTGATCAGCACACCATGCGTTCAAACCAGTTCGTAAGCAGTACACAGCCATCTCTGCCAAGCAGTCCAACCTGTGGCGAGGACACCAGGAGATGGCCCCTGACGACCATATGTCGTGTCAAGGAAGTCACTGCAGCTCTGAAGTCGGTACCACTGTTGCAAATATGCGCATACCTCGTCAGTTGTCCTGTGACCTCACATGCAGGCTGATGGGCTGGACCATTGAAGAAAGCACTGGGATAACATATGACAGGGAATGTTCAATTCTCAGTCCAAATGCGCCAATGCTAAGTGAGTCGTCTGGCCGAAACGAGATTCTTTTCCTGAGGAAGAGACATGGCCCATCTTGAGGGCCATGCAAAATAATCCACACCGTCTTTGGCAACTGTTCAAAGCCTGTTTTTATGGGGATTGGGTTTCGTTTTGACGTCCTCATTTTGGCAACCATGCCCGCTCGCCAGGATCAAATGCTAAGCCTTCCAGCGCCGCTCCTGCTGGGAAGAGTTGCTCTGACCAGGGCCCTTTCCTTATGTAAAAGGAGAGTGTCAAGGACTTCTGTATTGAAGAACACACCCACCAACGGAGGACACGATGTTCAACAGTCCAGAGTAACTAAGCATATTGAGAGCACTGTGTGATCTGAAGTCCATGGTGAACAAGAGCATACACATGGAGTCCCATGAAAGAGAAAACAAATACCATGCTGCAATGAACTTGCAGTTTCTCACCGGGCTGACAGGGACATTTCTGCAAATTCCCTACTGGTCCTAATTTCCATTTCTACTGGCCGAGTCTGGTACCACCATTACTGGGAAAACACAGGCCCATGACTGTTTTTCTGAGCCCTAGGCCCTAGGACTCCGGTCCAGTCCCAAAACAGGCCGTCGTAAAAGGAGAAGAGAGAATTCTGGGGGAGGTGACAATGCTACAGTTCTGCCCTATTGGACTGCGCTAATCCGTACGGGGAGGGAATCAATGCCTGGTAAATTTAAAAGACCCAGATCCAAATAAGAACTGCTGCGGCGACCCCTCTTCGGGAACCCAGCAATCAGGAGTGAAGGTGACCTCACATGACCACTAAGTCCCAAAGACAACAGATGGGGATCATGGGTCAGCCACGGGATATGGAAGATTGGTCACATATGGATGACGGGAAGAAAGACTGGCTCGATGAAAATGAACTCAAAGCTCGCCTCAGAGGATGTCATCATCAGAATGAAAAACTTACAGGAGATGACAAGAAGCATCCCTGAACGCTGGCACAAACTCCTTAACGAAGACTTCTCCTGGAAACCCAGAGAATGCGGGGCCGAGATTCAAGAAGTACCTCCCGGGCCTGACAGTTCTCACACAGGCTTGCCAACAATAGACACGCGTCTGTATTCACTTCCTTTCCTATTTTCTACTACAGTCCAGGATCCTCTTTTTTTTTTTTTTTCCTTTTTTTTTTCTTTTTTAACAAAAGATGTTGGTGAAGGCTTCTCCCTGCAGAACCTGGGACGCAACAACCTTATGCTGATCTTCAACAAGGAAGATCATGCCCAGATCGCAGCGGAAATGCAGTCGAGAAACTGCAATGGGTCAATCTGCACGATAACAAAATGGAAGAAGCAAACGGCTCAGAGACAGAATCCCACATTCACTGTCTCCTACAAACAAACACTGATGAAAAAACACTTCTGGGTGCAGCTCGACGGCATCCACCCGGGCTTTCATGGCCTGGTGGTGGACAGACTTGAACGGCAATACACAACGAACAGAATCCTGAAGTGGATTCTCCTGACCCCAAAATTTCTCTCACCCCATTGTGGATCAATGACGGCCCTGCTAGAAGTTAAAACAGATGACCCCCCTGTCTTTCCAGAAATTTGGAAATTCCAGATCGAAAGCAAAGTCCTCGAAATCAGTGTCTTAACGAAAACTTCCCCAATCTGTTTCAGATGCAGGGGGCGCGGGCACTTGGGTACAAACCCAAGCTGCCCAAAGTTTCCAAAGCAATCAAAAGAACGGAAACTTCTCCCCAACATGCTAGTAGAGGTCGGGGATGCCCCGGGTACATGATTCATCATCGACCCCAACTATGATGGTTGGGTTTTCGATGACAACCTGGATGACCCAGACTGGGTGTGGCATTATGCAAACCAGGAGCCCACAGTAAAAAAACCCAACATTTTCCTCCCGCAGACAACAGATGGCAGAAGAAGGCAACATGCAAGATCACTGGGAATCCAACAAAGATTAACACAAACCCGCTGATCGACTCTCGTGTGGTTCGGGAAGAGAAAGCAAGGGAAGATCTGCTATGGGACTTGGACTCAATCCGGGAACAGGCAGAGGAACAATATAGCAAGGAACCAACAGCGTTGAAAGCAATGCTCAGCCGCCTAGAGCAAGGCCAGCCACAAGCGAATGCTCGAGGGAAAAGACTAACAAGAGAAGGTAGAGGTGGGTCTCAAGAGAAGAAAAGCGACCGGATCAGACAAAGAAATGGGGCAAGAGCAGCCCCCCGCAAAAGGACAAAAAAGGAATACAGATTCTGATTCCACCGACGCAGGGACCGATACCAAGGACAACGAATTGGAAAAGGACCGTGGGGAGACTGGAGGGACAACCACGGATAGTGGGCCCGACTCCCACCGGTCCCTCCAATGGCTACGGGACTATATAAAAAAGGCAAAAAAGGAAAGAGAACAAACTTTCGATATCAGAGTGGCCTACTTAAAGCACATTGAAAGGTCTCAGAGAAATGGAAAGAGCAGCAAGAACGAAACAGTTGCAGGTATTGAGGAATCAAACAACCAGTATGAGGCTCTAAAAAAGAAAAAGGCGGAGGAATTCTCAGAATAAGAGAATATACCGCCTTCAGGTATGCAGATAAAAAAAGAGCAAGACAACAAGACAGACTGACAAGGACAAGACAGTCCTCAACACCAATGACTCCTTCCAGGATCTGCGTCCGAAGAAGTGGAGAACAACAAAAAATCAGAAAAAAAGGAACCAAACTCAGCCTCGAACCCAGACCCACCAGAAACAGAGGAAGAATCCACACGATCACTGTTAGAAAAAGAAGCGGCGGTGGTTATGGCTCAAACAAAGAAGCTGATAAAACTGAATGCATAATGCAGACCAGAATTCACGTCCATTCAGCACATTGCAGATGGCAAGGCACCTCACGTGGTGGCCTCGACCAAATCAGCAAGGCTCACCCTAATGGGTACTTGCCCACTGATTGCAGCAAGGTACTTGGAGAAGGAGGGAGAATGGAAGGTGGCTACCGATGTGTCCTTCACAATTCCCAGGTTGGATGAAGGACAAAACGTAGCCAAAATCCTTCAGGAAAAGGTAATGAAGGAATTCCCACTCGGCCTGTACGAAACAATCGACTCCTATGACTGTTTGGAGGCCAGCTCCCCCCACGCAACACATGGGAAACAGCAAGACCAACAGATGGAAGGGGAGCGACACAACCCCGACGCCTTCTCTCCCATGATTGCCAAGATGCCAACAAACACCCAACTCAAGAGTGGAATGATGTGGAGACCATGGAGGACAGTCACAACGATCCCATATAGTGTCCTTGTTGGTTCGGGAATCCCATCAGAACTGCTGGCGGCCTCGGTAGCGCAACTCTTGAGCTTCGATATCTTGAATGGAGACAGTGATCTGGAATCCAAAGCACTCCCCATGGATCTGGACAGGTTATACAGAAGTGACTATTCGGAGGATGATATGGAAGACTGGCAGGATGATGGAGTCACCTCAAAACCGGCCTTCTCAATGGACCAAAGAACCATCGGAAGCACTGAAGAATACCAGATAGATGACGCCATCACTAAGACACAGCAGGATCCGCCGGATGAGTCCACATCGTCTATGGAGGAGTTCGACCAGGGCCCCTCCGGAAAGCCTTAACACCATAATGCCAGTCTCACCGTGGCCCGACCGCCAAAATGTTGGAAATCTTTAGAAAAAGGGCAAACGCTAAGGAGGAGCGAGTGAACTGGAAGACACAAGGGATAGTCATCAGATGTTGGAATGTCAACGGGCTGGGCAACATAAGGGACAAAGAAACAAAGTTGAATAACATAATCAAAGGACTGGCGATTCATACAAACAAACTGGCAGATATAATCTTGCTACAAGAAACACACCTTACCACGTCAACAAAACACAATAGAATCCGGAAAGCATTAACAAAAATGATGGGAGGAGTCACAAGTGAAGTATGGTCATCGGACAATGTATCAAGCACAAAGGGAACAACCATCCTCATACTAAATCGTCCCGCCTCCTCACAACAGGGTCGATTGTGGGCAGATGGTGCCTTATGGACCTGAAGTGGAAGGCAGAGGAAATTCGATTAATCAACGTGTATCCACCGAACAACTCTTACGAAAGAACAACATTCATAACGAACATTGGTCAACTGATCACCCCCCTAACACCATGCATCTTAGCAGAAGACTGAAACACAACATTGGATCCATCCATCGACCGCATTTCCAGATCAACGGCCAACCAGTAGACACAAGAGGCGGTACCCATTCAAAAGTTGATCTTGGGTCACAATCTTGTCGAACCATATCGCACTCTGCATCCGGAGGAAAAATCATTCACGTTGGTTAAGAAGAATCATGCTCAATATATGGCCTTCTCCTTCATCGACTATTTTCAACTCTAAAAGACACTAATGGGAACAGCCAAAAACATAGAAATCCTTCCGCTACAACCATACCCAGGCCTGGATCACAAACCCATGAAACTCATTATCAACTTCGAACAATACGTGAAGAAAGGGTTCAACTTTCACAAGTTGAATAACTCTCTCCTACTAAGCCAATCCTTTCAAGAGGGAGTCCTCGAATGTTGGCATAATATGAGAGGCAATTATCTACCCATTCATGATAGATGGGAGTGGTTTCAAGAAAGTTACTCCACGCTTTCACAAACGATAGCAAGAATCTCAAGGAAACTGGCAAGCGACAAAAAGCAAAGGAAACAAACAATGGAAACAACACTTAAGATCGCTGAACTAAACTTAGCTGACAACCCGTCCTCCCCAATCTATACAGATATCTTTCAGAAAGCAAGAAAAGAGCTAGCCACGTGGCGATGGTGGGAACTGAAGGGCCTGCAAATAAGAGCCAGAATGAACGAATGCGAACTAAGTGAGTCAATGTCCAAACATTTCGTTGCAAGAATTAAAGCCAATGCAAGATTTAGTTCCATAGAAGGCCTGAGAACACTAATGAATAGCGAAGGAATGCTTAACATAGCTAAAGGTTTTTACGAGGAGCTTGACCACACAAAGACCCCCTCGCCTACGCCTCCCAGCACCAGAGAAGCATGAAACAAAATGCTTCAATAACTAGATCGAACAATATCACAAGAACAATCAGAAGCTCTTGATAAGCCCATCACATTGGAAGAACTGCAATCGGCAGTCCAAAGCATGAATAGCAACAAGACACCAGGAATTGACGGGCTGACGAAAGAATTCTGGGTAAAATTCTAGCCACTCCTACGGGAGGACTTCCTGAACTTCTACCACGACAGTTGGCAGAAAGGAGGACTGAGGAATCTGATAAGTAGCAGTGTGGTTACCCTACTCTACAAGAAGGGCGAAAAAGAAGATATAAGAAACTACAGACCTATCTCATTATTGACTCTCCCCTACAAAATATTAGCCAAAGCCCTTGCCTTTAGGATCCTCGACTTGACTAATAAGTGTTTTCACATAGACCAAACGGGCTTCATTCCGGGAAGATACATCCTAGATAATTTTCTTACCCTCAATGCAGCAGCCAATAAAGTCAAAGAAAAAAGAATCAACATGGCAATTCTCTTCTTCGACTTTGAGAAAGCCTACGACCATGTCAATTGGGCCTTAAAGTTTCTCAATGCAAGTATGGAAAAAATGGGAGTAGGGCCGAAGTTCAAAAAATGGGTACGCATCATGTACAACGATGCTATTGGCTGTGTGCAAGTCGACGGCCTGCTCTCAAATTGCTACCCAATTTCACGATCAGTCCGCCAAGGGGATCTACTAGCACCTCAAATTTTCCTATTTGCCATGGAAGCAATAACACCCTTCCTGCGCAAAGATCCGTCCATACACAGACTACCAGAGATTAACGCAGGTTCAACCCATCATATACATTTCCCAACAGTCATAATGTTCGTTGATGATTTCACTGTCCTCATACGGGCCTCAGGATCATCCTTCAATGCCCTAGTAAGAGCTATGGAAGCATTCAGACTAGCATCAGAAATGAAGATCAACTGGAAGAAAACGATTGGATGGTGGTTATCTGAAGAAGAGGGCCCTCTTCTCCAAGGCGCGGAGGCAGCCATGACATGGGGGATACACCTACCCGGTACCTAGGCATCTTCTTGACGAAAGAACGTTGCGCCCCTCAAATGGCCCAAAACATGCTCGCCAGGCAGATCAACAAGATGGGCAGGTGGGGCAATACATTTACCTCCCTGTTGGGTTGCACTTTAGCCATCAACACTTCCATCTTCTCCATGCAGTGGTACATAACATCTATATCGACAATCCCCGATTACTCAATAAAAGACCTTAACCGCAAAGCTAGAGCTTACCTGTGGTCAGGAGACCCCAACAAAGAAAGTTATATACCGAAAATAGCATGGCACTACATTACAAGGAAACCTGAAGGCGGTCTTGGTATTATAGATACCAAACAAGAAACAAAAGCTCTACAAGTAAAGTGGATCGTCAAACTCCTCACCAAATCGGGAACAACATGGAACAACCTGGCGCTAGACAGTATAAGAGGGTTGGCTCCGGTAACGACACCAGCAAACATGCCGGGCCTATTTTGGGTGATGAACAAAGAATGGATCCCAAAAACAGGCCGCGGAAACCAACAAAGAAGGGGCACCCCCACCAGAACCACCCCCCACACCCTACTGGACTTCTAAGGATTTGGTGGGAAATCATGCCGAAGAAAGTCGGGAAACCAAAGACTAGAGAAGAAGTACTGAGGCAACCTCTATTCGGCAATCCGTGGGTGAGAGACGAAAGTGATCACCCACTTTTGCTTAAACCCAACGGCACACGTTGGTTATCTTGGATAAAACATGGGATCTGGAAAGTCTCTCACATATGGGACCAAGAGGAGAATGGATGGCTCACTGATCAGGAACTCGCTACCCGTCTCAAGCGGTGCCAGCCGTGACGAGAACCTGCAAGTCATTAGTTGCATCCTGGAGGGATGGAAAGAAATATTAAGAGAGGCACCGACCTGGAAAACGGGGGAATGGGGGTTCAGAATACAAGAACCGTCCCCATCGACAGCCTACCAATTCTCCCACAAGCAGCAGGGCTCGCAAACCTTGGCTGTCTTCACAGCCTTTCCAGTCACTCGGGCAGTGTACAACTCCGTGTCCATCCTGAACAAGGATGTAGAAAGAGTGGTTCTCGATCTATTCCTCTTCAGGAAAGTAAGAGTTATCGGTTCATGGCCCAAAACAATTTTCAGGCTGGACACAGCAATCCAGGACCTGGAATTCGACCTGGCGGAATGCGCCTGGACACCAGGAAGGAACAAAATTGTCAAGTCAGATACCCACATACAGGACTACTCGGTCAAACTGGGCTATAGGCTACTCCTTAAAACCAAGGACCCGGACCCCACACTCAAGAATAGATGGTCCAAACTAATGGGTCAGGACGCCAGCCAGATCCGCACAAATCCCATGGAAAAATTCAAGTCAATCAGACCAGTAAAAATTAGGACCCTTCAATGGCTAATTGCCGGTGTGGTCTTACCGATTAATCAATGGCTGCACATCCGGAAACATAAGAACGATCCCAACAGCTCAGATGTATGTACAGTTTGCACGGATAATGAACCAGAAGACATGCTCCACTGTCTAATACGTCGCAGAGAAGCAACTGAGTACTGGGCCAGGGCATAGGCCCTCTGGGACTCTCTATTATCGTCTCCCCTCCCCGAACATCCCTTCCAACTTCTCCTATGGACTAACATCCCTACCCAGTTAAACAAGACAGAGAAGATCTGGTTTGGAATGATCAGGAAGGTGAAACTATGGACCATCTGGAAGGAAAGATGTGGCAGAACCATTGAGGTTGCATCAAACTCAAGGGAAAAATTGTGGGCGGAGACAAATAATTTGATTCAGGCAGAGATTCTATGCAAGTGGCACAAGACAAGACTTCCCATACCAGACGAGGATGAGCAACAGCGCACAGCACAGTTAAAGTTTACCAAGACCTGGATGATTGAAGGAAAAGTTGCAGAGATAAAGAACTCTTATGTACGATGGAAGAACTGGCACAACTCATAAGGCTCTAGGAGAGGACCAAGATACCTCACGACCAACGGAGTAGCTCCGACACAGACAACCGTGTCTTATACTGAGCAGCAAGGGTATCAGGCGTGAACTTTGGAGCGGAAGGAGACTCAGATTTGTGGATGGAGGCAGATCCTACCACTTTCTCTTGTTTGAATAGGTCTATTTGACAGGCCCAAAAAGGGAACCTGAGAGGAGCAAGTTGTTAGGGCAAGCTGACAGTCAATCCTCCCTCAAGGGAGCAATCAATGCTGGTCAGGGGTCCTTCAGCCATATGGAAGGAAGTGTGAGTGTGTTTTCTCGTATTGTATTCAATCTTTTCAATCTTGACTTGCCGGGGTAAAAGGAACCGGACTGACGCTCCCCAGAATGGAAAAGGAGCCAGTCCCCGATCCCCTTCTATACTGAATCAAGACCCGAAAAATGTTACTCTAAATGGTATGCCTTACGTAAAATCAGAGTGATGGGGCTATGGCCAAAGGCGATATTTCAAATTAAGACTGCCATCCAGGACTTGGAGTTTGACCCAGCTGAACGGGTCTGGCAACTGAAAAAAGGTTACCATATAAGGAAGAACCTCATCGTACCAATATCAGAATACACAGTCAAATTAGGCTATGAGATGTTGCTGAAGACACAAGACCCAGAACCGACGATTAGACGCAGATGGACAAGATTGTTAGGGGAAGAAGCGACCGAATTTCCGAAATAACTTGGAAAAAGCACAAAACAATACGCCCAGTCAAGGGGGGAGGGGGGGGGGGRGGGGGAAGAAAAAGGTGCCAAACAATACGCCCAACCAAGATGAGAAGTCTCCAGTGGCTCATCACATATGTAGCCCTACCAGTCAACTACTGGCTGCCTATCAAAAAAAGCAACAAAGACCCTAACAGCTCGGATATATGCCCGGTAGTTTGCACAGAACAAGAACAAGAGGACATAATGCACTGTCTAATCAGGTGTAAAGAAGCAACAGAACTATGGGCAAGGGCCTCTGATTTATGGGGACCACCTCTTTTCCTCCTCGTTCCCGGAAGACCCCATTCAACTCCTCCTATGGACTAACATCCCTTCCCGTTTGACCAAGCAAGACAAAACTCTGGTTTGGACTGATTCGTAAAGCCACTCTATGGGAAATCTGGAAGGAGAGATGCAGCAGCACTCTGGACAAGACAAAGAACGCACTTGATAAAGTCTGGGCTGCTACAAATGCCATGATGGAAGCAGAGATTCTCTGCAAAATGGAGGGTTAAGGAGACTGTTCAGAGCTATCCAGACGCAGGTCAGTTACACCCGACAAAGTTAGAAGAATCTGGCTAGCACAGGGCAAGCTGGCAGATGCTAATGACATGCGGCTGAGATTCAAAGACTGGTACAATTCACAGATTCCACTATGAGGGCCAACACCTAAGTAGCATTCAGGAGGTTGTGTGTTTGATTCCATTCGACTCCCACGAAACCCTTGCAGCACACCTTGGGATCACCAGCTGAGATAAGTGGTTGCCCCCCCCTGGTTGACCTTGGCAGGACAGGTGACACTGTCATCTTGCAACAGGGTTCACACACCTGGGTACTACTCCCCGCACAGAGTAGAGCGGGATTTAACCTGGCGGGACTTGGCTCAACCATGCGGGGGCTTGGGGAGCTGGGAACGCATAACGTTCAGCGTCCATTCTGGATATGAAAAGCATTACTTCGGAGTTCCTGGGTAGCTAGTGTGAGGCCGTCTGTTACCGAGAGGAGAATATGTAGAATATAAGAAGCTGTCCCCCGTATGAAGTGCAGACAACCTTTATTCGTAAAAAACAAAAGGAGAGACTCCATTATGGAGACAGGACTGCCAGACAGGGAGGGCCTCACAGCCCAGCAAGGCCGTGACTCATGACGATCTGATGGAAGGAAGTTTGCCTTCTTATGATTCTTCACGTGAATTGCCAGAACCGACAGGCCTACGCAAGGGACGTGAGAGGAATACATTAGAAGGAGATGCTGAGAGTCAATCCTTCTGTGACAGGGAGCAATCAAAGCTGGTCAGGGATCTTTCAGCCGAACGGAAGGATGCATGAGTGTGTATATGATGTATCTGAATTCGTTGGCTTGCAAGGGGAATAGGAACCGGACTGGCGTTGTCCTTCGGGACGTCCGTTAAAATTGGAACGATACAGAGAAGATTAGCATGGCCCCTGGGCAAGGATGACACACATAAAAAAAAAAAGGAACCGGACTGGCGCTCCCCGAAATGGATATGGACTATTATGGAGCCAGAACCTCTGTCTTTTTTTCGCTTTTTTTTTTCAAAGAAAGAAAGGAGCTCGGTCCAGTAGGTGTAGACTACTGATCCATGCTTTAGGGCTTGAGGCCCTGCAGCGCACGCACAGCCTCAAACTGGCACCTTCAGCTACAGGAACCAAGTCTCTTAACCACTACAGCCCCGAAATGGTGTTGTACCGGTTCTGATATCCACCCGTACCCTGCAGCCTGTAGTGTCCAACACACACACAACACCACACAGACACAGCAATCCATGCACACACAGTTCCAACGGCGCGCGACCCATCACCACTACTTAACCTGGTCATATGCACAGGCCATCTTCCCGCGGGTTCCACGGGCCCCTTCACAGTAGATTACTCATCCGTGCTTCAGGGCTTCAGGCCCCGCTCCGCATGCACGGCCTCGAACCGGCACCCTCAGCCACAGGAACCAAGTCTCTTAACCACTACAGCCCTGATCTGCTGTTTGAAGTCGAATTACCGGTCCTGATATCCACCCCACCCCTGCAGGGCTGTAAAGTCCAACGCACACACACCACACACAACACCACACAGACACGGCAATCCACGCACCATCAGTTCCAACAGCATGCGACCCACCACCGCTACTTAACCCAGTCACACGCACGGGCCATCTTCCCAGGGGTTCCACGGGCGCCTCCACAGTAGATTACTGATCCATGCTTTAGGGCTCCAGGCCCTGCCGTGCAACCACGGCCTCGAACCCCCACAGGAACCAAGTCTTTTAACCACTGCAGCCCCGATGCGGTGTTCAAAGTGGAATCGTACCAGTCGTGATACCACCCCACCCCCGCAGGGCTGTAGTCTCCAACGCACACACACCACACCAACACCACACAGACACGGCAATCCACGTACACTCAGCTCCAACGGCACACAACCCACCACCGCTACCTAACCCGGTCACACTCACAGGCAATCTTCCCTCGGCTTCCACGGGCACCTTCACAGTGGATTTGTCTAGGACTTGAAATGGAGTCAGTTCGTAGAGTTTGAGGTTTTTGACCTGTTGGTCTGCAGTGGGTGAAACGCTGCTTGGAGTTGTTATTGGCGTTGCCAGGCTTCTGGAGCAGCGCCATAGCTGGAGGCAACTGCGAGCGTTTCAGAGTGCTGCACTGAAACATGTACTTCTAGCGCTGAGCCAGGCGACTACATATCTGTGCTGTTGGGGTTAGGCGCTGCCATACCTTCTTCTTCTTGGCAGCAGTGTTCTTAAGCTGGAGGTTACTCCTCCTCCCTGGAACTGGCACGGTCCATTCTGGGTGGTTTGTGGACTGGCGCTGATACTGAGTGATTTCTGAGTGGCGCTTGGGCAGACAAGGTTAGGAGTGTGGAGCTGGTGGTCTGCAGGCTCTGCGAGTTGGGCGCTGGCTTACGGGATGAGCGCCATAGCCGGGTTCTGAGAGGAGGAGGTTGGTGGAAGGGGGACAACTCCAGGAGGCTTGAGGAAGCCATGTTGGAGTTTCTGTGAGGTTGCTTATGCTTGGTTGAGATTCTTGGGTCCTTTTGGTAGCTGATTGAACTGGAGAGAAAGAGGGACTCTGAATAGTTACCAACTTACAATTCAATTCTATTTGAGTTTTGTGCTTGCACTGTCCATCTGCAGTCCGGTTCAGTGTGGATTTTCCTCTCGAAATCTCCTTTGTCATCTCGCATGTGTACGGGAACTTGCTGATTCTCTGTTGGGTGGAATGTGAATCAGTGACATAACAATGCCCCCCAAACACAGTAGCGAGGCGCAGCCACGCCCTTCAGCCCTTAGCTCCATCCAATAGAGATTGGCGGAACATTGGCAGGAGTAGGATTTGAACCTACAACATTCAGATTACGAGCCTGACGAGTTACCAATTACTTTGTCCCATGCACATTGTATTAGTACAGAACCCTCATTCTTTTCTTTGTACAAGAAATTGAGCGATCGACATCTACAACACATTTCAGAACAAAAGCACAGCAAACAGTGTACTCAACGAGCTACTACCAGTGTTTGTCCATACATGTGCTCGTGTGTGTGTGTGTGTGTGTGTGTGTGTGAGAGAGAGAGAGAGAGTGTGTGTGTGTGTGTGTGTGAGAGAGAGAGAGAGAG
>BFEA01001162.1:77552-90244 GCA_003427395.1 Chara braunii
GGGGGGGAGGAAGGTCATGAGAGAATGACAGAGAGATTCACGTTACGAGGAGTCAAGCCACTCAAAAAACACCCGTCATTGCAGCACAACATTGAATGGAAGTGAAAAGGATATACTTCAGGCTTCCAGGTACCCTCACCAGTCAACTGCCTGTCCATGACCTTGGCCATTGATCATCTCAGGAGCCATAAACTCAGGACTCCCACATACTGTGTACGTCCTTCCATCCACCAGCCTCTTAGAGAAGGGGAAGTCCAGCAACTGGGTATTGAGTGCATGCACAAAAGGAACCACCAAAGCTCTCAGATCATATCATTGCCCGTGTCTCCAGCAATTCCAAGGCATTCAATATCACAAACAACAATCAACGAAGGCAGACACAACACACTTGACCTTCTGACTAGCTGATGAAGCACTCTATGCCTTTTTTATGGAGTTGTGTATAGCAAACATGACAACACACACAAAAGTTGTAGCATGCCTTGGGACTTCTACACGACCATGGTCCCAAGGCCCCCAGGCCGTGCGACTCGTCTTTTGGACAGCCTAAGAGCCGCCGTACAGTGTTTGGGCCATGGGTGGTTTTCTTGGGGGCCTAGAGGCTATTTTTGACTTTTCTGTTCTTTTGTCGGTTTTTTTTTTTTTTTTTTTTTTTTTTAAATTTATGAAAACAGAACCTCGTGGTTCTGGGTCCTACCATTCTGGGGAGCAACAGTCCGGTTCCTATTCCCCCGGCAAGTCTATGGTGAATACAATAAGGATACACATACGCTCCTCCCCATTATGGCTGGGAGGCCCAAGTGGACGGCATTGATTACTTCCTTTTGGAAGGATGTACCACCCCTCACCCCTRCCTAAGTTAGCCTGCTTGACTTAGATCCTGACTCTATAGGTCTGCTGGCTTCTGCTACTTCTGTTTGTGATTTGTGGCGTATCTGTGTAGGTCTTGACTAGCGTACTCCTCTCAGCTACTCGGCTGCCGGATCAGATTTAACTGCTGAAGTTGCTGGCCAGACTCATTAACTGTCGATTTTGCTCTCAGCTACTCGGCTGCCAGATCAGATTTAACTGCTGAAGTTGCTGGCCAGACTCATTAACTGTCGATCCTGGCCAATTTTGAAGTCCACAATCATCAGAAAGTACAATGTTGTCCAATTGCGAAAAGAAATGAATGAACTTGAGCCCAATGCCGTCCAATTGCAAAAGAAATGAAAGAACTTGAGAGGAGAGAGAGGGAAAGAAGAAGAAGAAGAAGTAAGAAAGAAGAAAGAGATGATGTACTCCAGCATAGACCAAAGACAACACTCTTCTTCTTCGCTCAACAACCTCCTCCTCTTTATCTCCTCCTCTCTTATTCAAACAATAAATAAACAATAATAATGTTGAACAGCTGAACCAGAATCAATGTCCGAATCCCACTTCTACTGCAGGCACAAGATGAGGTCCACCATAGCCATGGCAGCCCTTCTTCTTCTCCACATACAGGCCGAGGCTATGGCGGACAACTGAGGCTTCAACCTCCGGTACCAAAGACAACCCCCAAGCAGCTATACCGCTGCCCACTTCAAGGTCATCACCCAGCAGCTATGCCGCTGCCCACTCAGCCGCCATGCCTGACTCTGTCCGAGCTTCCTTGATGCGGCACTACCCCCACCGGGGCCTTCCTGATGCAGCGCCTAGCAAGGAGATGAAGATGGTGTCCACCATAGCCAGTAAGTACCTCGCCACTCTCCTCCTTGGTCCCCTTCTCCCTCCTCCTCCTACCGGTAGAGCTCCACCATAGCCAAGGTGGAAGCTCCCGGCTTCTTCCTCCCAGCAGCGCTGTAGTGCCCAGCGCTACACCACCTAGCGCTCCAGCAGCGTGACGCCCAACTCGCACACTGAAGAATGAGGCCGGGCTCTTTGCCCTGCCTCTTGATATAGCGSCCTACTTGCCTCCTGGGCGGTGACTTCCAGGCCGCTCGGCCTCTCCAAGCAACCGGTACCTCCTCCGTTTCGGAGGGAAACATCATTGCAGACCCTGATATTACCCGTACAGGCTCTAGACTCAGACTGGTTGGACTGGTACCGGCCTAGACCTACCCTACCGCTACAGGACTTTAAAAATGCCAACTTTGTCTTTTTCTGCTCGGCCTCCAGTACCCCCTCACGCCAACTGCAGTGGGGTGCAGTATCGGCCTACCGGCCTACTTGAGTGTTTTTCCGCTACCCCAAGGGCCTCAGGGCCGCTAGCTTCGCCACTTGAGTGTTTTTCCCTGCTACAACCCTCAATGCCACGGCCATAGGTAAGTACCGGCCCTATGGGCCTACCAAACAAGCAAGTACCCTTGTGGGTCACACACACACTCATACCGACAAGCACTCAGTCAGGCACGCAGGTCACAAGCACGCACACACAGACAGACTTAGAAAACACAGCAGAATGCGGGAGTCTCAGCAAGGCATCCATTCCATCGGCAGAACTTCAGAAATCAGCAGTGTTCTCAGTCTGTGTTTTGACGGGTCATTACAGTAGATAAAACCTTAGGGGTTCTGGCCTTGATAATGTTATGATGTTTTCTGTAAATCTGAAGTTGTAGATAGCTTCTAAGGCTTATGCCTTACAGGCTAAACCCTAACCCCTGACTCTCTCTCTATCTCTATCCATGTTCCTGGATTTTTTCTAGTGCTGGAACTGTTGATGCGTCGTCCTATGGTGAAAATTTGTATGGGCCGTGCTCTGTGGGGCTGTATTTGCTGTGTTCTTTACTAAGACCCTAAACCCTAGCTCCCCTCCCCACCCTTATAGGTCGTATATGTTCTTGTTGGTATAGCCATTTAGAAGTCCTACGGGGGATAGAGTGGTGCTCTGGTGGTTCTTTTTGTTAGTCCTGGTAGATGGGAGCGTTATTCTGTGTTCCGTTGGTGGGGTTGACCTGATTGTTGCCTCTTATGGCCCTAGGTATAGCCATTTAGAAATCCTACGGGGGATAGAGTGGTGTTCTGGTGGCTATCTTTTCCCGCCGCCATAGGGTTTGCCCCTTGATGCTTGGCTCTAATGTGTTTGAGACTGCTTCTGTTCTCTTCTATTTCAGTAGTCTTTGGGGCTAGCTAGCTGTGGGTCCTATTGTTGGGAGGCCTTAATATTCTTTTTTGCTTCCTTAAGCCCATGATTTTGTTCTCTTTCTTCCTATTTTTTGCCTGTTATAGTAGTTGGTCGTTCCCTATTTTGATTTCTGGTTGTCGTACTAGTTTCTTTTCTATTTTTCCTGTTGTAAGAAATGGGTTCCTATCTTGTGTTTCTGTTGTGACTATTCGTCTGTTTCCATGTAATCCGTTGGGTGGTTGTGCGCTTCCCTATCCTCCGTTGTCTGTTTGCACCAGTCTGTGAAGTAGAGTGTTCTGCCTGTGACCTTGGCTATTAGCTCGCCCTTTAGCCATACTTCCTCGAATTCTTTTTGAATTTTTATTTTCTTTGTGTTTTCTGTTTGCTTGTCCATCTTGTTTAGGGCGTGCTTCCATTCTACGCTGATTTCGCTTCCGCCGATTTTCTTCCCTCTTCCTACGCTTCATTCGTCAAGATGGTCCTTTTCCTTAGTGTGCCTCCGCATCTCGCTTTCCATATCACCCACAGTGTGGTTTTTCTGAGAAGCTCTAGTATTGGGTTGTTTTCTTCGATGATTGTGCCTTCTTTGTCTATAGCTGTTAAGAGAAAGAGTTGGTCCTTAGGGTATTCCGTCGATATTAGTTTATGCCAGGTTTTTGAGCATTTGTCCCAGAAGGCCTCTGCGTGAGGGCAGCTTATTAAGCAATGTGCCAGGGTTTCTGGATGATTTCCTGTGCACATATAGTAGGACGAGGTCTCCGTTCTATCACCCTCTTTGCGTCTTATGTCAACCATGCGTTTACTGGCACAGCTAGGTGCGTTATCAGCCACTGCAGGCTTCTTACTTTTTGCAGTCTGATTGAGGAATAGTAGGCCCAGGGTATGTGGGGTCCGTTTGTGAGTGCTTTTCCCATCTCTTTGCTATTACCTGGTTGGGGTTTGCTGGTCTACATCTTGTTTTGTAACCTGTCTATACTGTGTATTCATGTAGTGCTCTACATTTCTTTGCTCGCCCTCTACCCCTATCCTCGTACCAACCCCATTCCCCTGGGTCCACTTCCAGCTCTGTTATGTCCTCATTTGTTCTAAAAAGCCAGGTTGTTTCTTTTTCCTTCTGACTCTTTTTTCCTGCTCTCATTTGTTCAGTTTTAAGAACTCTAATCTTTCTTAAGTCGCTGGTCTTGAATTAGCGCGTCTCTAGCCTTTCTCTCCTTGCCATGGTTATAGCCTTCCCCGATAGTTCCAACTCGTGTATGTCGAAGATTGCTTGGTTAGGGTCAGTCCTTGATGTCGATTTAAATCTTAGCGCTACTGAGGGGGTCTCCTGAATTTTAATCGTTGCCCAATCTCCCTTTTTCCATCCTCTATCTTTGTTCAGGAGGGACCTCCATGCTATCGGTACGCTATCTATCAGGTCCTGTAAGTTCCTCCTTAGGTTATGGTGTCCCCTCAGCAGAGGTCTTAATTCGTTTTCTGTTTTCCATTTTCTATTTTCAGTCTTCTCATATATGTTCTATCTTCCATATGCCATTCTCCACCCATCGTCTCCGTCTTTTGTTCCCTTTCGTCCTTGAGAGTCCATATTTGTCCCTTTCCGTCCTTCAGTAGTTCGTTGCCGAACAGGGGATGTCTCTGTACTTCCTCCTTCGACTTTGGGCCTCTTCTCCTTTGCGGGAACGCCTCTCTCCATATTCTGAGCAGGTTGGTCCAATGCTTGCTCGGGGGGTCTTCAGTAGGGGTTGTCCCTCCTGGCCTGAGTCTTGCGGCCTCTTTTCTAGGTTCCCAGTCCTTGTTCATGATCCACATGTGCCCTTCGATGTTTTTGTGTGCTTTGAAGGGTAGGAGGTTTCTGATTTGGTGGATTGCCATGTCTTGCCAAGGTAATTCCAATTTTAGAAGTAGTCTGAATCGTCTGATTACCCATTTGGTTTGGAGTGCCTTATATTCCGTTGCTGGATCGATTAAACTGAGGCCTCCTTGTTTGACATATTTATGACGTATTTCCAGGCCACTTTTGTGATGTAGTTTTCTCTCAAGGCATCGTCTGTCCAAAGATATGTTGCTGCCTTTTTTCTTAGGCTCTTGGTGAATTGGGCGGGGGGGTCCCATATTGAGGCTGTATACCATAACATGGAGAAAATAGATGAGTTAATGACTAGTGCTCTACCTTAAGTGAGGTGTAGACTTTCTGCCAGCCTATATACTTACTAATGACTGCTGCTAATGGACTGTCCGTTATTGAGTCGCTTGCTCCTGTCATTGACACCGAGATGCCTAGGAAGTTTATTGGATCTTGATAGTTAAGCCATTGCAAGCCTTGTATTAATTTTGTGATTGGGGGGGTTCCACCATCCTACTGTCTTTTTCCAATTTATTTTCATTTCTGATGTCAGTTGGAAAGCTTGCATTGCTCTTGTTAGTGCTTGGAAAGAAGAATCCGTTGCTCTTATTAGGACCGTTAGGTCGTCTGCGAATAGCATCGCTGTTGGCATGTGAAATTGTTTTGTGAGCTGTTTAGGGCCTGTAGTCTCTTTATTGATGGGTCTTTTCTTAGGAAGGCTGCTATTGCTTCCATGACGAAGGGGAAAATGAGTGCCGCTAGGGGGTCTCCTTGTCTGACGGATCTGGTCATTTTGTATTTTTCTGACAAGAATCCATTCACTTGCACTTGCCCCATTGCTTCTGAGTATAATACTTTCACCCATCTTCGATTTTTTTGTCCGACTCCCATTTTTTCCATGCATATTTGACGGAAGTCCCAATTGACTTAATCGTATCCTTTCTCAAAATAAAAAACAAAGGATAGCGGCCTGTACTTTTCTATCTCTTATGAGCTTTGTTGCCTCGTTCAGACATACCACATTGTCTAAGATGTATCTCCCCGGGATAAACCCTGTTTGGTCTAGATGAAAACACTTGTCTGTTATGTTATTTATCTTATTAGTTAGTGTTTTTGCTAATATTTTGTAAGCTACTGTTAGTAGTGTTATGGGTCGGTAGTTCCATATGTCTGTTCTCTCTTCCTTTTTGTATCGGAGTGTTACTATTCATGTACCAATGTCTTCCCCTAGGTTGCCTTCCTTGAAGGATTTCTGGTAGAAACGAAATATGTCATGTCCTAGTACTGGCCATAATTCTTGGCAGTATTCTTTGGTTAATCCATCTATATTCGATACTTCGTTCGGTTTCATAGAGACTACGACTCTGTGTATTTCTGTTAGAGATAAATCCTGTTCTAGATGTGTTGTAGCTTCGGTGTTCATATTCTTGTCTAAGTGTTTTGTGAATTTTTTTTTGACCCTTTTTATTGCCCTGTATCTGATTGAGAGGTATATAGTTTCTTGTAGAATTCCTCTGCGATTCTCAGGAGTTGTTTGAGGTCTCTTTGTGGAGTGCCTCTTTCATCCTTGAACTCTACTATCCTGTTGTTCCGACAGTTTGATTTGATATTTTGAAAGAAGAATTTGGTTATGGCTTCGTTACTCTCCAGTCTTTTATTCTTGCTCTGATGCTTAGTCCTCTTCTTTTTCATTTCGCCCATTGTTCCAGTTCTTCTTTTGCCTATGATAGTCGGGATTCGTACAAGGGGGGGCCGAGATCTCGTATTAGATTTAATTCTGTTGTATCGATTAGGTCCTTTAGGAGCTCCCGTCTTTCATCTTTTTTCCTTGTCTCTTTCCTAGATTATTTGCTTATGCCTCTGCTTAGTGTGTGTAGGCTTGTGGCAAAGTTCTTTAACCAGTCAACCTCCTGTAGCCTTGGTGCGAAGCTCTCCCATGTTTGTTTAACAAATTTCTGGAATCCCTTTGTTCTTAGGAGGGAGGTGTTCGCTTTGAAGAAGCTAGGTCCTATTGGTCGTCTAAACCTAGGTTGAGAGTTAGGCCTGCTTGTCTATGATCAAAACCCCCATAGTAAGGATGGTTGAAAATTGTGCTTGTTGTGCTTGCTCCTATCAAGGAATCTGAAATCAGGAAATAGTCTATTCTGGAAAATGACGTTCTTCCTTGAGCTGTTTTTTCTGGTGCAGGTGAATTTTCTTGCTTCTGGGTAGCTTGTTCTTAAAGGGTCTACTAATTTCTTTTCGGTTGCGAATTCTATCATAACTTGTGCTTCTGACTCGTCTAGCCCCTCTCTTGCATGTGTTATTCGGTCTAGTATGGGGTTCATTGTGGCATTCCAATCTCCTACTGTGATGGTATGGCGAAGGTTTGGACATTCCTATTTGATTGTCTCTAAGACCTGTTTCCTTTGGGTGTTGGCGTTTGGTGCATGCACATTTAGTAAAGTGAGTTCCTCTTGCCTAAGATTGAAGTCTATTCTGATCCATCTTCCACCTATAGAGTCTATTGTGACTTGTTCTGTGATTAGGGTTTGCGCTATCCTGGCTCTGCTATTGAATATCACCATGACTCCTGCAGAGGATGATATTGGGTTGTTCACCCATTCTATTCTCTTAACGTTCCTTAGTCTTCTAACTATTTCGTCTTTGATGGATTGATGTTCTTCTGAGTTTGTGAGATGGGTTTCTTGCAGGCAGATTATGTTTGGGGGATCCTTGTCGAACCTGTTTGTGTTGGCTGTCAAGCTGTACCATTTTGCAGGTGAGGATAGGATGGTTGTCAGACCGTGTACATTCCAGGATCTTATTTCCAGTTCTGCTCTCCTTTTGGCTTTTTTATAATTCTTTTCCCGTCCTCGTCCCCCCCCCCCCTGCTTCCATGATTCAGTCTCTTGGTTTGTCACTTGTCCTTGTCGGTTCTGATATTTGTTTTTGTGCAGATTATTTTATTCCTTTGATTTTGTGCTGTTTTTTCCATGTTCCAGGTTTTGTCTGGACTCGGAGGCGCGTTCGGATTTTCGCCTTGTCAGGACAGGCACTGCTGCCTTTTTGGACCAATGGACTATCATTTCTCAATTTATGTCTCTCATCCTTGCGTAGGGGCTATGCTAATCTTCTATGTACCTTGCTTAGCACGGCGAACGTGTTCACGCCCCTTCATGTTCGCGCATTTGCACGAACAGCTCGCGGACATGTTCGGGTGAATATTATTTTTTTTCGTATTAAAAAAAAATAAATCCGTTTTTGATTTTTAACTCATGATTGGCTACGAATTTGAACATGACTCTAAGGCAAAAGTAGATTGTGTTGTTATTGTTTTCAGATCTTTCTGATAATTTTTTTATTTTTATTTATTTTTAATATTTTTTATGTTCGCGTTCTCAGGGTTTTGGGCGCTTGTTCGCGTTCGGGCAAACATGTTCACGTTCGCCTCCGAATG
This sequence comes from Chara braunii, assembly GCA_003427395.1. Taxonomy (NCBI): domain Eukaryota; kingdom Viridiplantae; phylum Streptophyta; class Charophyceae; order Charales; family Characeae; genus Chara; species Chara braunii. The sequence goes on from BFEA01001162.1 coordinate 85,917, forward strand.
TCAACACGGTGCTACATAGTCTGTACCATTCCAATTTTAACGGATGTCCCAGAGGAAGACCAGTTGACTTCTGGTTTTCACTCTGGACCATTTTTTAGACCCATGAGGTTTTATCCACACTCGGGTTGCACCTGGGTTTGTCCGTAGGTGCCTGGTTCAACCCTTGTCTGTTCTGGACTTATCCTGCTGCATCAGCAAGGCTGCCTGGAGATTTGGTAGGGAGCTGGCCAGCTGCTTTTAGCCCAGATGCTGGAGTAGGTTTTGGGGTTGCATCCAGAACCATTGATCCTGGTTTGGATTGAATGGTTTTGAATATAGTCCGGTAGGCTTCCCAATAGGCCTAGGAGTTTATTGTTGGGACGGTTCTCATCTTGGGGATGAGCGAGCTTGAGTTCACTTGGTGACAGGCTGTTGGAGAGAAATGTTATCTTGAGCAGCAGTGCTAGAGTAGGAGGTACGGTGGAGGCAGATAATTGGTCTTCAGTGCCATTTGGAACAGCGGAGATACTTACCTGCTGCCATAGCTTGGGACTACCACCGGCCCTACTGCCGTTCTGGAGCCGGAGGTACGACGGCGGGAGAGAGATGGTCTTCAGCGGCATTCAGACAAGGGGGATATGCGAAGTGAAGACTGGCTACGCCCGGTGGCAGTCCCAAGCTATGACACATGGCAAATATCTTCGTCGTTCCAAATGCCATTGAAGACCATTTCTCTCGGCCCGCTGCACCTCCTACTTTAGAATGATAGCAGAGCACAAAATAAAGATCGTCTACGGTCGTTGGCAGTTCCAGACTATGGCACCAAATAAGTATCTCAGCTGCTTCAAACGACGTTGAAGACCATCTCTGTATGGTCAGGTTGAACGTTTGTGGTCAGGGCTGTCACCACGCGACCATGTTGTGCAAGCGGTGTGTCCGGAGTGTATGTTCTGGCCGTGACAGACCTTTCTTTGTTTCATGGGTGTTTTTGGTGTGACCCTGCAACCTGTAGAATTTTCCGTCTGGTGTGGGGAGTGATACTGTACTTTGATTTTCTTCACGGATACCTTTTACTGTGGTTTGTGCCCATCTCAAGGTGCAGTTCCCGGGCAGTGGTTGATCCTTAACCACAATCGGGGTTAATGTGGATTATCACTTTTAGTATCATCGGTTAGGTAGAGCTTCCTAATGAGTCAAGCCTCACTACCACCTACAAAGCTTATAATTTTATCAGACAACTATCAAGACATAACAACAACTTCAACAGAAATATTCAACAACAATGATACGGCTCATAATAAATGCTTTCACATGGAATGTCATAATGATCAAAACCAACAACTTCCAATGATAGAGAAGATGCATTCATGCTATGAAAATGCATCACATACAATGTCATACATATAAGATAGATGATCTCAAAATGAATGGGGATCCAGGTAGACTGACTGTGTTGACCGATCAAAACATATATCAGCCAAATATAGGAGCCCAAAATACAATGCATAACCGAGGTAGCCAGTAAGATAACATAAAAGGAAGGCCAACCTTGGTTAACAATATTCCACAAAAAATCCACCCACTAATGATCATTTCAATAAATCTAAATATCTTACTAGAGAAAACGCGATAAGAACATTAATCTCATGACGTTGTTAACATTTGGTTGGTAGTATTCCAAAATTTAGAGAAAACCAATCAAATGACGATAATCATTACGATGGAAGTAAAAAGATTATCACCTAAATGTTCCCCCGAAGGTCACAACATAATATCTGATTGAGACAATCAAAATACCCAACGTTAACTCCAAAATAAAAACAATACTTGATTGATAGCGAAATCAATCATTGAGGATAACCAAATAAGCTTGAAGAAGTCAAAGTATGATGAATAAATCCATCAAAAAATAAATATTTGAGTGTTATTCCACTAGAGACAACGATAGGTAGTCATTGTCCCCAGCAACAACGCCACTTGTCGAGCGCATTGGCCTCCGCCTTTTCGCAAAAGGCGAGAGTCTTCCTGGCCATGTCACACAGGAGTTCAAAAAAAACACACACACAACAGTTAAACAAAACAAATAGAGACAGCTTGGGGCATAACTGATCCTAAGAACCGCCAAGACAGGCGCGGTTGCGATGTCACTTCGCCGCTCTAGCCGGGTGCCTCAACCGTACTTCTCGTGGTCCCCTATGACAAGATAGGTTCCCGTGAGGCACAACTTACCTTCCCTAAGGACACTTCAATATAAGTAAGGTTGGTTAAAACTTAAAACGCCATCTAAACCTGAACATTGTTCATTCCCAAGAGCGCTGATCTCCTAGGTACGAAACGAACTTCGGTCGATTAAGTCGGTCTCAACCAAACGTGAAAACCACAAACACTTCTAGTCCCGTGTACATAATTCATAAAAGAACTACTGCAATATCTTCACAACTCGAAAATAGACCAGTTATAGTCAATAGAAAAAAAACACATCTATGTAGAAAGACAATCTCATAACTACCGAACGGTCATGCCGCCGGCGAAACTGATATCGTTGAGAGGTGTGCAATCAAAATAAATATACATATAGATAGATAGATAGAAGATCCAATCGGGCGAGAACGACTCAAATCATGTCGAGAAGAATATCACCCCGAAGCCCGACCTCGAGCGGGTTTTTGACTTGATGGGGCAGTCTGCTAAAGCTATCTATTCAACTTTACTGCCAACCTTAAATAAGGCACGCTACACCCATTTCCATACGTTTTAAACTACATGGATGCCAGACTGCTTTGAGGACAATTCTTGATCAGGTGTGCATTACTCGAAGTGTTCATGTATGACAAGGATCTCATGATTTAATCGCTTTTCTCGATACTGAAGGCTCACAGAATACCAGATGTTCTTGGCATTCAATTCTCTTATTCTCAAAAAAATCCCCCTTTACCCATCCATGGCTCGCGCTTCTTATGGCGTTACCCTTTCTATGGTTGCGGCATCTATTCGCATCTGTCGACAAAACTAGGTTTATCATACCGGGTTTCTAAAAACAACATGCTGAAAACGAAGAAGAAAAAGAAGAACAACGAAGTAGAACAAGAAGATGAAGAAGAAGAATTTTTTTTTTCAAAAAAAAAAACAAAAAACTTATCGGTGTTGGCCCCGCAGGCCACGGCCTCAGTCGCTGTCCATGTCCCCCTCCTCGGCGCTAGGCCTCACGACCTCGGTCGTGGATTGCCACGTGGCAATACCCCATGTGACTCTCTCTCTCTCTCTCTCTCTCTCTCTCTCTCTCTCTCTCTCTATATATATATATATATATATATATATATATATATATATATATATATTCTATTTGACGATATATATATATATATATATATATATGTGTGTGTGTGTGTTGTTGTCATCAACAGGAGCAACACAATTTGTGTTGCCTTATCACAATAATAACAGATTTATGTGATATCATAATGGCAACACAAATTGTGTTGCTCATTCTCCCTGTTGGGGGTGGTCCCCCACCACCCAGACCACACCAAGCCTAGCGTAGCTCTTTTTTGTTTTGAATTTGAATTTTTGCTTTTTGTTTTTTTTTTCCACAACCAATGTCACAAAAATACCCCCCCCTCAAAAAATTCCAAAAATACAGGATGATTGTTCGACCATATCACTCTTCTTAAAAAATGGGAAAAAAAATATCGACTTTTTTTGTTTTTTTTTTAGTACTTTTACTGATTTTTTTTTTTAAATCATAAATGAAATTGGATTCAAACGATAAGAATATAGGCTTCTACGTTTTTCCAAGGCCTACAACCATATATATATATATATATATATATATATATATATATATATATATATATATATATATATATATATATATATATATTTTTTTTTTTTTTTTTCCATTGCTTTTTTTACCAAAAAAAAAAAAAAAATCCGGCCGCGGAGAGAGCCTCGTGTGGCGTGACCGACTTTTAGGTCGCGGTTGCCGAATTGCGCGCCGCCTAGGCCCCAGGTGTCACGTAGTGTCCTAGGAGTGAAGCTCCGCAATATCATCCTTCTTGGAGGGAGGGCAACACTCATTTTGAAGGACAGGCGCACACTCGATCGAATGAAGTGGATTGCGGGCACGACATGATTTGCACTCGGGGATTATACAACCAACGATCAAAGAGAATAGGTGGGTCATGACCCTCGGTGACGGCCCAGGGGGATGGGTCGCAGGTTCCTTGGTATTGCCAGGGTGCTACGTTGCATAGAGTACATGTATGGGACCTTTCCGTACGAAACGTACAGGTAATATATGTACGGGATTTGTACGGGAACCTGTACGGAAACCTGTACGTCTTGTACAC
>BFEA01001162.1:90515-105166 GCA_003427395.1 Chara braunii
AAAAAACAAAAAAAAAAAGCTCGTACGGGGTCCCCAGCACACGAGTACCGTACGAGTACAAGAATACGAATCCGTACTCGTACGAGAGTGCGTACAAGTGGCAACGCAGCCAGGGTGGCGGTCATAAAAAAAGTCAGGGTCGAAAATAAAAGTGTTCCAGAAGATCACCAGTCCATCGAATCGACTTGTGATTGTGCGTACCACAAACTTCACGACCATCGACGGTTGGAACTGGCTCCTGGATTCTATGACCTCGACACGAGCCCTTCCAAAGGAAGGGTGAACTGAAAGGTGTCGCCTCTGCCTGGAGGAGTGGGGACTTCGGGAGGGAGCCCTCCCGACGGTGGAGGGGATGGGCACAACGACGAAGGGACTAACAAAGGGCGCCCGCGTAGTGGAGACGGTGGGCCTCATGATGTGGGCACGGGGACAGAAGGCGGCGAAGGGGTGGGGGGGGGAAGGTGTTGGTCAACATCCGTATGGGGGTTCCTGTCCAGTCCAAGAGTTGAAATCCGTTGAGATCCGAACTTTGACGTGCGAGAAATCGTTTCGTGGCTTGACATGGCGTCCGCCAATCTCATCCACAGTCAAACCCTCCAAGTTCGTCGAGATCCATAATTCACCGGTTCATGTGCCAGGGCGAGATTTAGCACTGGAGCGCGAATTGTGGGAAGGTGTGTCTAGCCAGGACACCGTGTCGAAGTCTGCCGGTATTCACACTTCAATGGGAGGTGGTCTTTCGTCTGCAATTGCTGCTGCACGGGGCGGAACTCCGTCGGTTAATGAGGAGGGGCGAGCAGCGACAATTGAGAAAGTGTCCTGAGTTGAAGCGTTTGCCGACCACGAAATGTCGAAGTCCGTCGAGATCCATACTTCAATTTGAAGGGGGTCTTCCAGCGGACATTACTGACTCAGAGGTCGCAGGAGGAGATCCATCCGCCGAAGCAGAAGGGCGATCATCCACGTTCGATATGGGCTCAGGCGAAGGGGGTGAAGTGCATGAAGGGGACGCAGGGGATGGAGGGGAAAAAGCAGAAGAGGGTGATCTAAAGGGGATTGATGAAGTGGATGAGAGGGGCGAAGGGGACTAAGCAAATGTGGAGGATGTAGTGGATGAAGGGGAAGAAATAATGGAAGAGGGTAAAGGGGAGCATGAGCAAGAAAGCAAGGAGGGTTCTGATGTGGAGGGGATTGAAGAGAATGTCAATTCCATTGAGTGGTCTGACAAGCTCGGACGGCTATACGGACAACATCGTGGGCATGGAGTCTACGACGATACAATGGCGATGAAGATGGAAATGCACGTGCTTCACGAGCTCTCCGCAACACATACAGGCTATGGAGTTCAACCACTTTTGCCCGTTTTCAAGCTTCAACATAAATCTCTTGAGGGTTCCATCGTGAGCCAGCCTAAACCGGGTCGTTGTATAAATGTCGACGAAGTTACTGCCTTCATCCTTGGTGGCCAGCTGGCGAGGACACGACCCTCTATTACATTGGACATTGAGATCCGCGAGGACGTCACACACTCCGATCCTGCAACCACTCTAGCTCAACCAACGTCGCCTATGTTGACACACACCGGCGTTGTTGGTGGTGAGAGTGAAGTTGTGAATTTTTACATGACGCTTTTAGGGTTGACCTCATGAGTGACACCGCTGACACATAGCATGTCGTCAGACCTTCGTGTCTTCAACTTTAATTTGTTCTTCTTCAATGAACTACAACTTCAAGGGTACCAATTAGGCACCAAAATGAACAATATAAATAAATATACTTGACTATGATATTACCTTCGTGCCTGTTCACAAAGGTAATGATCACTAGATCCTACTTTCCGTCAACTTAAAAAACAATGTCTTAGAAGTGTTTGATTATTTTCATTGCGTTGTAGCTGATATGGATTTCACAACTAGTCTCTTCAGTTTAATTGTACAATACTTGGAATAAAAAACATTACATAGTGAGTCGCATAGGAGTTGAAAGTCTATGGAGACAAATGTTGTGATGGAAGAAGTTCCAAGACAAGTGGATGGGGTGAGTTGTGGGGTCTTCATGTTGATGTTTGCAACGATGTTACAACGTGGTCATGGACCACCTTTCACATTCTCTCAGAGAGATATCTCGCATATTAGACAACAATTGACAACTTGCATACTTGAAGCTCGTTGTTTTTATGCTACTATAACACTTCCAAACTTCATTTTAACAGACTGAGTGTTGTCTTCATTAATGAGTTGTAATACAGGTTCAACAAACAAACGTTCGTAACAAAATGCATGTCATTGCTTTCTTTTATTCTTACGAGTTTGCATTCAATGTGATAAGCTCAATGCTTTTGTTGAAATTTGGTTTTGATTTCCTACATTGGAAGTAGTTTGCATTAAATTTTATATTGCACATTCTTACGTACATGAATCTAGAATGTGGATGTCATTGGCATTACCTATTCAAACTTATTGTGTAATATGACAGAGTGAAATGAGGATGCAAGTCAGATTTCGACAATGTAAGACTGAGTGTGCGAGTGCAAAGATCATAAAGTGTCTTGCGTGTACATCCATTCAGATGACTTGTGACTTCCAATTTCACATTCATATTTAAAACTCCTAAATGTGACAAATTAAAGACTTAGTGCAGATTCCATCGATAATGTAAAAATTTCAATCTAAGTGTTTATTTTATTGTGCAAAGGCCAGTAAGTCTCTTGCGTGTACATCCATTCACGTGCTATATGACTCGTATATTGCATTAAATTAACAACTTAAAGTTTGCATTGATATTTGAAACTCTTATGCGTGACAAATTAATGAGTTAGTACGTTTGTAATATGACCGAACTCATAGCAAAAGAAGGATTAGTACGTTTGTAATATGACCGAACTCATAGCAAAAGAAGGATGCATGTGAAAATTAACTCATTATTAGAAAATGAAAATTTTGTCCGTGATACCAGAACCAATTGTCCATCAACATATGTCAAACACTTCATATTGTTGGTAAACATCTTAAACTTTTATTACTATAACTGTTACAGTATTTAAACATGATAACGGAAAGAAATATATCCAACAAGGATTCAATAACAATCTTGCTCATCAAATTTCTAAACAAGTATGGATCGCATCAAACAAACGTTTTGGGCGAGAGGATGGCCATACCTACGTTACTTAGGATGCAGCGTAAATTGAATTCGCATAAAATAAGACACAATATAATGTCATTTTTTAACAAATTACATGTTGTATATACTAGCTAAGCGTCCGAGGTGCGGTTAGTGCGGGTCATGACCACAGAAATAAGAAATGTTTTAGGCAACCTGACATGGACCACTCGCATAAACTAAGACAAACTTAAAAAAATAATAAAAATGAATCACAAGGTAATAAAGAACAACCTAAAACTAGCTATAAAGTCCGAATTTAAACCATCAGTACCTCGCCCAGCCAAACTTTCTTCACTTCCTGAATTCAAGGAGGACGTCAGTAAGTGTCGGTAGAGGCTTGGTCCTGATTCGACGGTCGCTTGTTTTGAAAACGAAAAAAAGCGATCAGAGAAGACGAGACTGAAAAAAAAAACAATGAAAAAAAAAAAAGAAAAAAAAAGCGAAGTTGTGAAAAAAAAAAGAACTTCCGCCTTTGCTAACGACGCGACTGGTGCGCTGCTCCTCCCAAAATGGCGCCGCTTCTGGCTCATCTATCATCCTCTCTACTGTACTTCCCGGAGTGCAGTCAAAAAGTGAAAAATGAGAATGGATCTTCCCTAGAATACATGAGAATACAGATAAGATCAGTTCGGCCCTGCAATAAATCTTCCCTAGAGTGTGGGAGAATACAGAGAAGATCAGTATGACCCTACTCGAAGGATGACACAGATGAACCGAGAAATGGTATTAAAAAAAAGAAGAAAAAAAACGGACGCACAACGCATTGATTTTTGTTCTTAGTGCTCGAATCTCTTGCTACGAGATTCACTTGGGACTTTGCTGCCCCGTGCAAGGATGACATGCATAAACCTAGAAATTGGGCCTTGCTCCATTGCTCCCCACAGGCACAAAGGAAAAAAAATATGACGGTGTATAGTTCCATGTTTTAGCCGAAGATTCATTCTCGTTTTGTGAATTTGGAGACTAGTGTCAAAAAAAGGTGTGGCTCCACTCCTCACCAAATGTGCAAAATGAGAGTGAATCCTTAGCTTGAACATGGGCAGATACACCGCTACATTTTTTATCTTTCATGCATATCGTGAATGGGTCCAAAGAAACTAGAAAAAAAATACAGTGCTACGATTTTTGTCGTTTGTGCTTAGCGCTGACTGTTTGAGCGAGGACCCTCGTCATAGAAGATCTGCAAGCTACCTAAGATCTGCAAGTTGCCTCTCTGCACGAGTTTTGAGAATGGTGAAATGAAAATGAATCTACCCTTGTAACACAGAATTATACAGCGAAGATCAGTATGGCCCTCCATGAGAATGACGACTTCAGTCAGTCGTGCCCTGACAACTCTCCAACGACTGGCGCCTTGGAGGACACCTTTGGAGTAGCAGCCGCCCAATGAGAGAAAAGAAAACGAAAGGAATGCAGTGAAAAAAAAAAAAAAAAAAAAAAAAAAAAAAAAAAAGACTTCTGCCAACCGTGCCTGACAACTCTCCAACGACAAGCGCCTTGGACGACACCATTGGAGTAGCAGCCGCCCAATGGGAGAAAAGAAAACGAAAGGAATAGAGAAAAAAAAAAGGGGGGGAAAAGACAAAAGAAGGACCGAAAAAAAAAGGAAAACAACTGGGAAAGAAATACTGGTAGCCAGTGTTGAAGGAGCGGTCGCCCACCATATCACTACCACTTTCCAGCCGCATTCCCAAATGACGAAGAGGTTCGGTAGCTTGCTAACACCAAGGTCCAGGCTGGTTCGGGGGTATTGATGGTTTAATTGACGAATAACTTAGTGTCCGCGGTGTGGGCGGTGCGGGCTACACCCGCAACGAAAACTACCAAAGCGGTAAAGAAAGTACCATAGAGTAGAGGAGAGTGTCATAGAACGTCGTAAAGTGTCATAGAGTAGAGTGTCGTAGAGTAGAGTAGAGTATAGTGTCGTAGAGTAGAGTGTTGTTGAGTGTGTCATAGAGTAGAGTAGAATAGAGTAGAGTGTCATTGAATGTCATAGAGTGTCGTAGAGTCGAAAACAATAGAGTACAACAGAGTGTCGTAGAGTAATTTATCGTAGAGTAAAGTAGAGTAGAGTGTCATAGAGTGTCGTAGAGTGGCGTAAAGTGTCGTCGAGTAGATTACAGTAGAGTGTCGTAGATGAGAGTAAAGTGTCGTAGAGTAGAGGAAAGTATCCTAGAGAAGATTGTCGTGCAGTAGAATAGAGTAGAGTAGAGTAGAGTAGAGTAGAGTAGAGTAGAGTAACGTAGAGTAGAGTAGCGTAGAGTAGAGTAGAGTAGAGTAGAGTAGAGTAGAGTAGAGTAGAGTAGAGTAGAGTAGAGTAGAGTAAAGTAGAGTAGAGTAGAGTAGATTGTCGTGCAATTGAGTAGAGTACAGTAGAGTAGAGTGTCGTGGAGTAAAGTAAAGTAGCGTAGAATGTCGTAGAGTAAAGAACAGTAGAGTGCCGTGAGGTGTCGTAGAGTAGAGTCTCGCAAAGTAGAGTACAGTAGAGTGTCATAAAGTAGAGTGTCGTGGAGTAGAGTACAATGTCGTATAGTAGAGTAAAGTGTCATAGAGTCTCGTAGAGTAGAGCAGAGTGTCGTAGAGTAGAGCACGGTACAATGTTGGAGAGTAGAGTAGAGTGTTGTAGAGTACAGTGTTGTAGAGTACAGTGTAATAGAGTAGAGTGTCGTAGAGTAGAGTAGAGTAGAGTGCCCTAAAGTAGAGTGTTATAGAGTACAGTACAATGTTGTAGAGTAGAGTGTTGTAGAGTGTCCTAAAGTAGAGTAGAGTGTCGTAGAGTAGAGTAGAGTAGAGTACACTAGAGTACAGTAAAGCATAGTAGAGTACAGTGGAGTAAAGAAGGGTAGAGTAGAGTAAAGAACACTGTCATAGAGTAAAATAGAGTGTCGTAGGGCGTCATAGAGTAGGGTATGGTAGAGGAGAGTAGAGTGTCGTAGAGTAGAGTATCGTAGAGTAGATTGTCGTAGAGTAGAGCAGAGTCGAATAAAGTGGAGTAGAGTGTCATAGAGTTGAGTAGAGTGTTGTAGAGTGTCGTCGAGTAAATTACAGTAGAGTGTCATAGAGGAGAATAGAGAGTTGTAGAGTAGAGTAGCGTATCGTAGAGTACACTGTCTTAAAGTAGAGTAGAGTATAGTAAAGTAGAGTACAGTGTCGTAGAGTAAAGTAAAGTAGAGTGTAGTAGAGTAGAGTGTCATAGAGTAGAGTGTCATAGAGTAGAGTGTCGTGGAGTAGAGTAAAGTGTAGTAGAGTAGAGTAGAGTAGAGGGTCGTATAGTAGGTTCAGTAGAGTATTGTAGAGTGTCGTAGAGTAAATAGAGTGTCTTATTGTAGGGTGGAGTAAAGTGGAGTAGAATAGAGTGTCGTAGAGTGTCGTGGAGTTGAGTAGAGTTCCGTAGAGTAGAGTAGAGTGTCGTAGAGTGTTGTAGAATAATGTAGAGTATCGTAGAGTGTCGTAAAGTGTCATATAATGGCGTAAAAGAAAGTAGTGTTGTAAAATAGAGTGTCGTAGAGTAGAGTGTCATAGAGTATAGTATCGTAGACTCGTAGAGTAGAGTATAGTAGACTGTTGTAGAGTGTCGTAGAGTAGAGTATAGTAGACTGTTGTAGAGTGTCGTGGAGTAGAGTAGAGTAGAGTAGGAAAGAAACTCTGGGTCATTCAAATGTAAGGTATTCAACTTAAAGTGTGAATGTCCAAATTTTTGTTCCTGGTCTACTTTGAATTCTGCCACGACCGGATTGTGATCTGAGAAGGAGGAGATGCTAGTTTCCACTTTAATGCATCATTCCCAAGTTTTCCCTTTCATAAGAAGGAAGTCCAATCATTTCCTTACAAGAGGAAACTCCGATCCAAACTAGGTGAAAACCGGGTCCTAAGGGTTAATAACCCGAAAGGCATCAACCAGCCCTTGGTTAGTTATGAAGGCCTTCAGAAGTCGGGTATCCAATCTTATCCGCTCGACTTTTGGACTGTCGAGTCCCGGATTTATGACTGTATTCCAGTCTGCAGCAATAATTAAGTTTGGTGAATTTGAAATGAAGCTTGACAGGCAAATAAAAGTGATTCTCTTGGCGTAGTTTACAGACAAATACGCCATCATGATGGCCGAATCCTCATCTTCCTTTGCAAATTTAACCCAAGCCCAACGCCCACAAATGTTAATCATGTAATCAAGAATTTGTACCTCAAGGGATTTATTGAAGAGGATCCTTACTCCCCCCCTCATACCTTGATCCCTCTGGCCCCCTCTTGCTTGACTCCAAAATTGCGGGCCAGACCACCATTTCCAGGTATCTCTAATTCGGGATTCGTCCAACTTAGATTCCTGAAAACAGATAATGTGGGCTTTCTTCTTGTTTATCCAGGTTTTCAATCGATTCCTTCTTTGCTTCAGACCTGTATCACATAGACCCCGTACATTCTATGATGCAAATCTCAATCTATTCTTGGGTGACATCTGTTAAAGCGAGACCGACGTTGCCATGGATCCGACCTCCAGCAGGGTGCATCAACTCTATCTGTTTTCTCCTCCGCATACCCTCTTGGGCTGAGATAGGAGACGAGACCGAATTCTCCAGCCAGGGGGTTCGCATGATATCTCTAATAGAATACCTCGATGCACCTCCGCATCAGTTAGTCATTGTGCGATAAGTCTGGTTGAATACCCTTTCATCCAAATTCATTCCATGTCCTCATTCAACTCGGAGTCCAACAGATCTAAGGAGAACCAGTCCCAATCTTGGGCTTCCAGCATATCCTTAGTTACGTTGTCCATCCTTGCGCCAACAAAAGCAAACATAAATCTCATTTTCCCCCCTGTAGATGTTGTAATCGTTTGAGAGTCCATTCGCAAACATTGTATCATTTTAATTTTCAGGCAGTTCGGAATAAGTGTTTTTGTCTTTTTCAGGATGATCGATTCATTGAGAATTTCGTTTACTTCTGTTATTGGCAATTCCATGGAGCCATCCGCCAATTGAGATGCCAAGATCATTGCCCCCTTATTTGAATTGGCAAAGATTAATAGGACCAAAAAGCTTGACGTCTGTTCTTCACCTCTGCCAAGCGTCTCAATGGGAGCAGCCCCAGACATACCCTCTGTTTTTCCTCCATCTACCCCTTCGTCCCTCTGTTTTGTATTACCTATCCCCTCCACTCTCATAGCCCCTTGCCCCCTAGCCCCCCACTCGGCGACTCCGAAAAGGAGATGTTTTCCACTTGCACCTTTTTCATTAAAAGTCCTTTCGAGACTTTCGTTAGAGCTCGTGCAGATCCCCTTTCCAGATTCGACTCTGCACCGTTTTCTCCCTTGGAGTCTGCTTCTGTAGAATCTCCGTTCTGGTTGGATTGCATTGATCTCCCCTTGCCTTGGTCTTTTGAAGAATTGTCTCCCCGAGGCCCCTTACCACCATTCCTCCTTCCTTTCCCTTTCTCTTGCGAATTTTAAACGATCGTCGAAGATCTATCATCTCCATCTTCCCTTTCCCTACCGGGAGCCTTGCTCAATCTTTGGAGGATCCAGGGCTTCGGTTCCCTCCTCTTGCTCCCTCAGAGGTGCTTTTCGACCCATCATGGTTCTGCTCCACTAATCTTGTTCGTGCCCAATTTAAGCTTGGATACCGACGAAAACCAGATGTCGAGGGGATTTCCCCTTCCAACACAAAACCAGAAAACGACAGGGTAGGCCGTTCTGGTTTACACATTGGATCTGCAAAGGGGTCTGCCTCCACATTTCCAAGGCAACACTTATCCATCTCATAGTGATAGAACATTCGACATCTATCACACCATGGGGTTGAAGCCGAAATAATTTCAAAATAGTAATCTCCCTGGGCTGGAATACGCTCAACCTCACGCGCTTTGCTGCTTTTCGGTCGAAGTATTTTGGTTCGCGGAAAGGCCCGAGAAGAACAACAAAGATGGGTTGTGCCAAGGATTTTTGGGAAATTGAGTATGGGGATACAGACCGTGACAGAACTGAGATCCCCCGTGTTGGTCTGACTTTAGTAAGAAGGGATCCGTCGCCGTGCGGGTTGAAGAAAAAGGGGCGCGCGGGCCTCAAGGCGGTGGAAAATCCAATCCAAAAAGTAGCACTGTACTTCCCAGCGGGCCGTTGCCCTACGTTTCGAACGAAGGTAGAGGGTACACACATAGTATCCTGTTTTCGGATGAGGTCCTGTCGGCGTTCACTACACAACTCTGAATCTGACGTGGAGGGTCTCAATCGAGTGGCTCTCTCCTTGTGTTTGTTCTCGCCACGTGTGCGATAATGGAAGCCCTTGGCTCTGTAACGCTCAGTGCGACAACAGTGGCTGCACAAAGTGCTAGGCCAATGAGGCGCCACTGCCGACCACGGGATGGCGATCAACTCATTAAATGGCAACAACAACGAATAAGGAGAAAAGTGTGTATCGATGATGACGAATCCCGCACCGACGAATCCCGAGCACCGGGTCTCGGGTGGGAAGTAATACCGTCCGCCGACCTTGGCAATGGCTTCTCATATGTCCCACTCGCATACACGTTTCCTTTTCTCGTTGTACGGGAAGGGGCGAGGCGGGGGCACGGGAAGTCGGTGCCCAGTCGAATTGGGGTTGCCGATCCACATGGCAACAAGGACAAAGCGCACGATTAATCATGCATCGTTCATTCGACACACTACTCAATCCGATCCTACGTTCATCTGATCAATCAATCAACATCCCTGTCATGCTGACATAGGTTCTCGGGCACAATCCACTTCATGCACATATCAAGTAAGAGGAGAGAAATCAGCATAACCCATCTATTATAGTAGAAACGTAGCAGAAGGAAGGTGTGGGGGAGAAGAGGCGTAGATCAGAGGAGGGAAAAAAGCAGAAGATAATTACACAAGAAATCCCAACGATCTTGACGAGAAATTTCGGCCCATATGCCGGGTGAATGAAACTCAAGCTCGAAGACTTATACTTTGAGGCAAAAGAGGCGCATCCGCCATAAAATTCCACCATGGCCCCAGGCCATGCATCCAGTTAACCTTCGATTCGAACCTCACACCGACATTGACGATCCCGACCGTCACGTGCTACTCCCACCATAACGATCGTCACCCCGCTGACTTAGTCTCTGCACGGTCTTGCCTGGATCCCACATTCCGTCGGGTGATCCAACACACAACCGACAAGGCTACATTCAGCCCGTCAGGACTGTTCGACTCGCACTTTCACACGTACCACCTAGTCACTGCTTCCCGAAAGTTGGTTGTCAGTGACTGATGAGTGGAGAGAGATTTTCGGGAGCGTTTGCAGAATTTATAGTTGCGAAAAAGGAGGTAGATGCTAGGAAGGATTAGGACTGAGGTAGGGAGGGGTAGGGGAAGGTTCGGGGATAATCGCACGACGAAAGCCATGTCGATCCTTCGGATACCAGTTGTAGCCAATCAGAATCGTCGCATAACAGGAAGTTTCTTCTTACACGGTGTGTCTCTTTGGCTAGAGGGGAGGAGGAGGAAATCAACAGGGTATTCCGACGTAAGGATTAGAGCGGGAAGAAGAATGGCGCGAAGGATAGCACAACACGAAACTAAGATTCAGACGATCAAGAAAGAGAAAAGGCGAGCGAAGCAAGCAGAGATGAAAAAAACGGTTACAGAGAGAGCAGTAGCGTGAGCGCAAAGAAGAGAGTGTCGAAGGTAGCGAGGGAAACAGAGGGGGAGGGGGAGAGGAACTCACATGCATGGCACCGACATGAAAGCAAAAAGGGCACCGAAACAGTTACAACTCATTCATAATCCTACGCTAATTCAAAATTGAAAAACACTAGTTTCTCGCATAGAGTGAACACGAGAAAAAGTCCAACGCCTATTCAGATTCACACAAGAATTTCCAGAGTTTTCAGAGACGAAGTCGATAACATTTACGTTGGGTCCCGCTTATTCCGAAATTCCTAACCGTCGAGCCAAATCCTCAGCGCGCTCGGTAAGGCCCACACAATTCCCATGTATTTCCCGAATTGCGAAAAGATGGAATTCCAAAAATTGATCAAAATAACAAGGGGCAGGCCTCTTTGATTACGAGTAATGTACATCGATTCATGAAAATACAAAAAGGGGCCTCTTCGCTCTGGTTGCAAAAGATCACAAGAAAAAGGGGGGTGGAGGGGGTTGGAAGATGGCGCAGGTCCGGAAGCTGGCGCGTCACATATGTGACGCTCAGGGGGTTCCAAAATTATGTGATCTCCTGATTGCATGCATGAAAACTAGTTTACATGGTGGAGTGGGAAGAAGGGGGCGAGGGGACGAATGAGGAACCAAGCGTATCAGAATGAACAAAATCTTGTATTAGCACTAGATCGGGCCAGAGTCCATGTTGACGCCAACTTCAATTGCAATGTCTTCGTGAATCTGTTGGCTCGTTCTTTCAAGATCTCTACTGTCCAGCCTTGTCATGTGCAACTCGCTGCCTCTTTGATTGGCGGAGGTCGTCCAGGTGACACCATTACGGTCTGCCGATTTTGCCTGTTGCTGCTCAATCACTGAAAGTCCGCTCGGCGGTAACTGACGAGGAGAGGGTTGTGGAGTGGTCTAGGCCATTCAGCTGGGAGCAGAGGGAAGTATTTAGATGCTTCGTCACCGAGATCGACAAAGTGGACGATCCGGTGCGCTCAAGGGAATCGATGGTTGGATCGGGAGAGAAAGAGGAGGTAGTTGGGATATAGGGTAGGGATAGTGCGGAGGATATTATCGCGTAGGGACTCATAGTCCTCTACCTCGGGATCGATCCTAGAGATGATGCAATACATTTCCATATGGTTGTACTATCTCCAGGCGACACTGAAAAGAAGGATCTTGAGAGGGAAGGACGGGGAGCGATGAAGGGAGACTTTACATAAAAGTCGCACGACAAAGTGGTGGCAGAAGAGCTGGTTGGCGAAAATACGGTAGGTTAGAGGGAACTCAATGTGGGGAAGAGGAGAAAAGGAGAGAGAATCAAGAGGGCGGCGGTAGATTGGACGAGGACGGAGTGCTCGTGCGGGGAGGAGGACGGGGACGAAGCGCGGGGGGGGTGGATGAGGAGGGAGATGGTGAGCAAGAGCGGCGGCGCCGACGGGAGGATTTTGCGCCATCGTATTGAATGGCGGCGTCAACAGGGAATTCAGGGTTCAGAGCAGATCCTCCTCGTGCAGCAGGTGGCGCTCGGGCCGGCGGAGGCTTTCAGGGCTCCGGTGCTGACAGACGCCCTACCTCCTTCAGCAACCTCTCCACAAAGAAGTCCAAATAAAGTGCCACAGGTCTCCGTCAGCGTCAGCCACACTTGCACTAGCACTAGCGAGATTTCGTTATAGATCTCCAACTCCCAATTGTTGTAGTATCGAGCCCAGTGACACCTCACCGTTAGCATGCACATGCTGACTGTCGCGAATTCGGTCCACTTGCGGAGGTAAGGAGGATCATAGCAGGGCGAATCTCCAAGGTTAGAAGGGTGTGTGTGTGTGTGTGTGTGTGTACGTGCACTTGTAAGGGGGGGGCGTGTGTGTGTGTATGCCCGCCCGCTCAATCAAGGCTATTAATAACTCGGCACGAATGCATCCTCGGCAGATTTCCGGGGCTCAACCTCCTGATGAGTCGGTAATAGTCCAACAAAATAGTATGGCATAGTCAGGTTTTTTTTTAGTGCACATTGAAAAAAGGGTGGGGGGGGTGGGTTATTTGATCTTCTTTTTTTTTCCCTTTCTTGTGAATGCCTCATGCCTTCGGGTGGTGTAGGATGCGCGCATGTTGGCAGGGGGAGCGCGTTCAATTTTTTCCTGCCCTTTGCCACGTGGTGCGTTTGAACGCGCGCAGTGGGGGATTGAACGCATGCGTTTGAACGAGCACGCGCGTTCAACGCGTTCAGATAGTAACATAGGCTTCGGTGGCACGTATAGCAAAGTGAGCGGCTTGCTTCTCGTGCGCAGATTTGGTCCAGTCATATCGCTGAAATGGATGGGGAACCGTCAACCATAATCTCGATCCGTCGGTTTTACGGTTTTCCAGATGACCATTGATCCATCGATAATCTCGTGACCTCTCGGTTGCTCGACATCTGTCATGCTTAGTAAGATGGTCTAATGGTTTACCAGCTAATTTTGCCAGGAATATCTTGTTCATCCATACTTCAGCCCTTCGGTATTTTTTATCGTATTCGAGACCATCAGTTCTGGCGGCCTCGAATCGAACCTCCGTAGGAAGCTTGTCTGTTCGACATAGAGGGCACTTTCACGCCGTACTACTCGTTTGGCATCGAACACACGCGCCATGCGCACGGTTGACACATGTGGCGCAGTCTACCCAGTCAGTGAACCCAGACTCATAGGGATTGCAGTCTAACCCATAAACCCGTGTGATACATGTGCAAAAATAACAAAATTTGTCAGGGAGATTGGCGAAAAAGTCCGAATGCGGGGGGTTGAGTGAAGAAGAAGAAGGGGGGACCATGGCTCCGAAAGAGAGAGAACGTATCCATTCAATCCTTCAAAAGGATCTCCACGTTACCGTACTGAGGCTCATTTTTCAACTCTGGGTCGTGCCACGACGTCACTTCCTCACTCTTGGGTACTTTGTCGGGTCGGTGCAATCGTGTCAATCCGTCCGCGTTGCCGTGTCTCTCGTGTTTCCGATGACGAATGTCAAAGTCCATGTTCTGCAACGTGGTAGTCCATCGTCCTATCGTTCCCGAGTAATCCTTGAACTTCTTCAGGGACAAAAGTGGTTCGTGATCGGTTACCAATGTGAACTTCCGGCTATATAAGTAGGCTCGAAAGTGACTGATTCCCCACAATGTCCGAATGTCGTGTAGCATTCTCCCGTTGGAGCAGAGTAGTTTCGCTTGCAGGAAGGTACCGATTTGGATGCGTATTACACCACGTGTTCCAGGCTATCAGGTCCCACGTGGGCCAAGATCTCCGAGATCGCCTCGGCCTGTCAATCGGTGATGAGGGCAAAAGGTTTTTTCGGGTCCGGTCTTATGAGGACCGAGGCCGAGATCAAAGTTGCCTTAAGTTCTCGAAAGGCCCCGCAATCGCTGCAAACCCCTTGATAAACCTTTGATCAGTGTATACGGCCATACGAGTACGGGCCGTACGTACTCCCGTGTGACCGTACGTACGGGACCCGGGCCCCGGTACGGGCCGTACGTACGGACTTTAGGCCATTGTACGTGGCCTTCCGAGAGGGTGTTGAGGGGGTGGATGGGTTGGGGTGGGTAGGGTGTAGGGGGGTAACCCCCCATTCAAAAAAAAAAAAAAAAAAGTTTTTCCGAGGGTAAAACAAATCAAATTGGTTGATTGATTGATTGATTGATTGATTGATTGATTGATTGATTAGTTGATTGATTGATTGATTGATTGATTGATTGATTGATTGATTGATTGGTTGTTTGATTGATCGATTGATTGATTGATTGGTTGCTTGCTTGCTTGCTTGATTGATTGATTGATATAAGGTGGGGGGGTCACCTCCCCCCCACGAGTAC